>JANLJB010030759.1:0-31463 GCA_026212285.1 Bursera cuneata | reverse complement strand
AAACAACTTCCACAAGAATCGGATTCCGATTCCATACTGAACCAAACAGGAGAAATGAATAACCATTCCGATTCCGATTTCACTTCATTCCGATTCCGATTCCGTTTCCGATTCCGGAGTTCAAACCAAACGGACCCTTAAGGGGATCAAAGATTAAAGTAATAATTAAAAAATATATAAATATTTATATTAATAAAAATTTTATTAATTAATAGATTTATAATTATTCTCAACGAGATTTCATGTTTTAAAATATTATATAATTACTTCATTATCAATACTATCAAATATTTTATTTTCTAAATACGCAACTAAACTATCATCCACCATTGATCACTCATTCTATTTCACAAACAATTATTCAAAACATTCATCGCTAAAAATGCTCTCTATACACTAACAGTAACAACCGGTAAAATCCTTCAATATTAGTGGCATGATTCGAGGATTTGAGGAAGGAATAAAAATAAAATTAGCTTAAAAATGATTGATATAAATAGGATATTGATAGCAAAAGTTAAACTAAAAATACATAAACAATAATTATATATATTTTAAAGACATAACATAATTAGACGACGAAATTAAAATAAACTTAGTTTGAAATGGATTAAAATAAATAGGATATATATGACAAAAGTAAAAGGGTAGTTAAAAAAATGATCCAAATTAGGGTGACGTTTTAAAAAATGACTATAGTTACAAAAAAAAAATTAGACATCATAATCATAAATTAACATAAATATTTTTTTAGCTGTAAGTCTCTAATGTTTGAGGGTCCAAATAACATGTTTGGGTGATAGACATTAACAATTAAAAAATATATTAGTATCACATTGTGACTATGGTGTCTAAATTCAAGGGTAATTATTTTTTAAATTATCCATCTAATTTATGTTATTTTTATAATGGATGAGGTTATTTGCACTCATAAAATTGGTCAAAACACCTGTTACCTAAATAAATATTTGATTAATTAAATATATGCAAATAAAATTACTTTAAACAACATAAAAATTTAAATTGGAAAAAAAGTTACTTAGCACACCCAAAGAAAAACAAAATAAACGAAAAAAATCCTTACTCTTAATGACTCGTCGTTTGCAATAATAATTAAACTAAAAATAGATAAAATTTTATATTTGTTTTCATAATTATTATGACAAAGTCTGATTTTTCAATTTATTGAAGAGAGATACTTTCATTACATATATAAAAGTTAATTTGCACATGTATTGGACATGAGCAATGGTAGAGTAGGCAATGAAAGCTTTTTATTTTAAAGGCTGGATGAGGATATAAATCAAAAGTTTTATTCGAAAATTGGATCATACCTTCAGCATATATACTTGGCAATACAAATGTCATATTGCAAGGAAGGTAATAATCATGCATGATCATTTACCTATGAATATGATATTTTCTATTATTCCAAGTAAATCTCCTATGTTAATTTAGGTGCAAAATTGAAAACATTTGAAACAAAACAAAAGTCAAGTGAGATCACTTATGTGACCTCACGTGGATCCGCCCATGCTTTCTCCTCTTCCTTTTAAAATTTTTTATTTCATTTATTTATTGGAGAAATAAAAAAGGAACCAAATTATAGGGATTTTTTGAAAAATAACACAATCGTGACACATTTTTTATTCTATCAATTTATGACGCTCGACAATTGATATATGATATTTTGTTATTAGTTTTTAATGTTTGATAATCAACACTCAAAGATGGCTTCGCCTGCCCTAGCCCATTTTTTCCGTGCATACTACATTGCAAGCTTGGCATAAGCTCGGGCTTAAGGTAGGCCAGGCCGCCTAGGCTTTAGACCTGCAGGCCAGCTTAGCCTAGCCTGGTACTGTATCAAATAATTTATTTATTTATTTGTATAAATTAAAAATGAAATTTAAATTTTAAAATAGTGAACAGTAACAGGCCTGATCTAAATAGTATAAACCCTGGGCCAAACTCAGGTCTTTTTCTTTCTAAAGTCTGATCCGATTTGATCTGACACTATTTTGACTTAATCTATAAGCCTACCAAACCTACCCAAAATAGACTGACCTATTATTTTGCCATCTCTGAATCAACACATCTAAGAAGGTTTAAGTTTCGGAGCCTTAAATACCAATAATAAAGAAAGGGGAAATTATAATAACCCCCCAATTAAATTTAAATAAAACACTTAGCCCCATATTTTTCTTAAACTAACACTTACCTCCCAAATACTCATAAAAAACTAACACTTATCCCCCAAATATTTGGGGGGTAAATGTTAGTTTTGATAAAACAGTATTAATTTTTTTGGGATAAGTATTAGTTTAATAAAAATATGGGATTAAATATTTTTTTTAAATCTAATTGGGGCGTCAGAGAAATTTCCCAATAAAGAAACCAACGTCAGACTGTTGGTCTGTTAGACATGTCATGTCATTTAAATTTTTAGGGCCAAAATTATTTTTTAAAAGGTACTTTTAGTTTTGGTATTTTTTGCAATTCTTTCTTATTTGTTTAATAATCCAAAAAACTGTATGAGAAATTAGGATGAATTACGTTAACACCCCTACGGTTTGTACAAAGTCAATTGTCAAGTTGACTTATAGGATCCAGTTCGAGTCTCAGTAACGGGTTCTTATTTTCAATTTGTGTTTATAGGAGGGAAATTTAGGCGCGGATGTTTTATTATTATTTTTATTATTAGAATATTTTTAGTTATGAGACTGGGTAGGCTTTGAGGAGTGATAAACGTATTTATTTATGAATTTGCTGGAAAACACGAGACTCAAGAGCATGGGGAGCAGAAGAAGCAACAGAACGGGCATGGAAGAGAATACTTTAGCAATCCTCGAATCCACCGAATCCAAAGACACTCGAGACGCCAACGATGACAGTACGTCGCTTCTTCTTCTCTTTTTATTTTTTAACTTAAAAAAACAATCTTTCTTCTGTTTGTTTCTATACAACTATTTATATTCATTTATTTATTTTGTTGGCATTTGTATAATGTAGGGATTGCTTTTCTTGAGGCTGTTCGTGCGGCTTCGATTGTACCTGAAATTGGAACTGCTCCAACCTAGTAATTTTTTTAATTGTTTTTTTTTTTTAGTAAAAGGAATCATAACAGCATTTGTATATGTGTTATGCGAAAACACTGATTGATTGAGATTTTGATTTGTTCAGCAAAATGTACGAGGCCGTGTTTCAAATTCTAAGGGTTGGGAACTCTCTAGAATTGATAACGTCAAGCTATCAGCTTCTTAATGAGTTGGATAAGGTATTTTTGCTTTTTTATTTTTCAAAAACACTTTACACTATCAATTTTACAGAAATACAAACAAATTCACATAATTTATTAATTTATTTTGATTTTTTTATAGGCTTTTCCGCGGGTATATTTATCCAAATCATCCTCTGGTAATTCAAATGAGCTTGTTGTGGTTAAAGAGGTATTAAATCTTTTCTCTTGTTTTGATATTACTCTTATATGAACGATAATTTATATCTGTTATTGTTATTTTGTCTACAATTCGATGCACAAATTCCAAATATTTCAGTTGTCCATGAATGAACAGTTCATATATTAATATTGCAGGGAATTAGAATCCTTAATTGTAGATGATAAGCTCTTCTCTCTTTCTGATTGGTTATAATGAATTTATTTTGTTGTGTTCTAGGCTTGGTCTCCATTTTTTCGTAGCTCGGATGCTGCTTGTGCTGAGAGGCAAGCAGCTGGAGAAAACTCTAGTGCTCCACTTGATTTTTCTGTGAGTTGGGATTATTTTGCTTGGATTAATCTTGCTTGCTATTTTATGTATTTCCATTACTTCATGAAAAAATTATGTTTTCAGTTTCTTGTTAGGTTTAGCTTTTGCATGTGAAGCTCTATTTCAGTAGTTTGAGTACTGCTATCTCAGCTCGGCTTTCATGAGTGTCTTTGTCAATTGCAGGGTTTTACTCTACTCATCCAAGAGCTAACTGAATTAGTCAATGAACAAAATGTTAAAGCAATAGAGACAAAGGTTACTTTACTTTTTTATACTTTGTATTACTGCAGTTCTATCTTCATAAGCACAGAAATGCTTCATCGTTGAGATTGTTAGGGCATGACATAGTGAAGCTTTCTTATTTTCCTCCTTAGGTAGTTTATATTTCATTTGGTTTTTCGAGTAAACTATGAAGCAATGTAGAATTGATTGGTTGCTTTATGATGTATTATGCTGTTGTTTATAATTGTAATGGAGTGTTTAAGCTGACAACTGCAAGGTATTGTAATTTCTTATGTCTCCCTATTGTACTTGAAGTTCATTTTGCCACGTTTTATTGTGTTATTCCTCTCTTCTAATTTGTCTCTTGATGTCCTTTTATGAAGATACTTTTCGATTTCCATGTTGTCTTATATTTATTCGTGATTTTGGTCATTCCTGTTACCCCTGTCCCTTTCACCCTTCTTCTCCCACTATCTCACACATGATTTTGTAGTATTATGAATTACTGTTTCATGCCGAGACTTCTTCATTATCCATTGAATTATGTTCATTGAAGAATTGCTTTTCCTGGTTATGATTCAATCAAAATAGGGTCGTAGTAGTAAATCTAGGAACAGTCTAAACCTTAAATATTTTTGTCTGGAGTGGCTTCTCTAAAATCCCCATGTAATTGATGTTGGCTGCTGAGACTTTTACCATTGCACACCACATGGGACCTTTAGTATTGTACATTCTTACATAGGCTTATTTCATAAATTCTTTTTCTGTTTTTCACTTGCCTTATCCTTTCTCCATTTTGTTAATGAACTAATGGTGGGAGAGTTATCTTATTGTCATGTGTTATCTTGTACTTGGAATTCTATATTGCTTACGTTTACATACCTTGACCTTTAACTTTCTATTCCCCTTGAATTGTTATAATCAACAATGATTTTGGTGTGCTCCTGATTCTAATATGCTATAATGCAGTACATGAGGAGTATGATACTGTTTCAATATCTCGTCAATGTCCTTGAAGGAGATTTTTCACCTCGTAATGTGGTGTATGAAGGCAAGTCGATATCTGTAGGTTTTGTGCTATTAGCTTTTTGGAACGTTGTGAATAGCTTATTGTTATATTGCAGAAACAATCAACTGGATTCTCCTCCGGGAGTCCTTGCTCAACATGCTTCTGGTATACCCTCACCCTTTGGGTTTTGAACTTTATTAGAAGCTCATATCTCATAAATTATTGATAAATTGTGTCATGAGTTTTCCTGTGTCCTTTTACTTCAAATTGAGTTTTGTGGCATCACATCCTAGAAGCATTCTATTAGTGTTATGTGAATTTACCGCAAATTTGACATTGTTCAAGCTGTATTTTTTTCACAGGGGTCCAGAAGAATAAATTACAAAAATTTGATGAAGGATTGCTTGTCCATTTTATGCGAACTTTGTCAAGTACATACCAGAATCATTAATGATCATGGATGTCCAGATAACTCTTTTACAACGCCATCTGAAGTTTGTGATACTGCTTTGGGATTTTGTTTACTTGAAGTAGGAAAGAGTACTTGTATTGCTATGCAGAAGCTTCTGATAATGGTAAAATACTGATTAGTCTTTCAATTTAAAAATTTTTAAGTCACTTTCAGTTTAAGCTCTGATTCAAAGACTTTTTAGATTATGAAGCTTGACATGTCAAAGAAGAATGCAGACATGCAAGGGCTTACAACCAGAGCTGATGGTGTGAGGTACTTTGCTCTTCCTGATGTGATGAAATTTATGCGTCAGATATATAATTTGAATTTAAGTATACCTCTAGCAATTTGGTGCAGGACCCCACTGTTGGACATAATATTGGATGAGCTGACATATGTTCAGGATATCCTCTCTTCATTTTTCCAGGTAGTCAGCTGAGTATTTTGTTTCTTAGTTCTATCTCCATCGTTGCTCTTTTTCTTTTTTTTGGTTTGTGGAGGGTGGGGGGAGGGGTTGTGAACATTTGTGCTCATATATGTATGACAGATGTCATATTCTTGCAGTTTCTAACAAAATTCATTATTTCTTAGTTTTGTGGTTATTCAATTACCCTGCTGTCACTTAATGAATAAGTGATCTGGAAAGTTTTGTCACTTATGGTAATTAGGATTTACTTTTTCCAATTATGAAAACTTTTTGCAGGTATTTAATGAACCTAAATGGAAGCTGGAAATAATTGTGCAGTATTTCTTGAAATTCACCGTTAAGGCAAGTCAGCTGGAACTAGTGCATTTAATTATACTGTCTTAAGGGCCTTTTATTCAGACAGGTAGGAATACCTATACTTGATTGTTCTTCATAAATGCAGCCTAATGTTCGCACACGGAGGTCAAATGGTCCCGCAGATGATGCAACTTTCAATGGCGTTCTAAATTGCTTTTCAAATAGCATCAGCACAAAGAACATTGTAAAAAAGATCAGCACCGAAATCATTCAGTTGCTTTTGGCACATGCTTTTCAGGTGATATAGTTTTCCTTTTCATGCTGTGGATAGATACTATATTTTAACAACAGTTGAGACTGATGATACTGTTAGAGATCTTAATACCATTGTTTGGACATTTACTTAATAAGTAACATTTTTGGTTTAAGTGATAATTTAACATAGTGTTAAGACATATATCCTGAACGTCTTTGCATTGTCTTTCTGTTGTCTATTCTGTTTGGATTTGAGTTTGGTTTAATTTAGTATTGGTCTGGTGCAAATGACACATGAAAGTTGCTATTAGAGATTTTAATACTATTGGTTTGTCCTTTACTTGATAACTTAAACTTTTGAGTTGAGTGGTATGACAACTTATGCTTTCGAGATGGAGGGGTTGTACCAAGCTTTTATAATCTCTTGTACTTAAATGTGATTTCTACAATGTCGTCAGGCTCATTTGTCATTATCATCCCAAAATATTGAAGGCATTTCTGATTCCAAGGCAGAGAAAGGAGATGGCTCTCTTGTGGAAATATGCAAGAGTATAATCTGTGCTTTTAATAGTTTGAGAACAACAAATAAGTAAGATTTCTAGTCACTTCTGTGATATAAATTATTATGTTCTGGTGTACATAGTTTGTTTTGTAATCATTTCGAGTAACTAAACTTTGCTTAAAAGCAACAGCTTTTTTCTAATTGTGACATATGGTAACTCATGTATCGTGTTTGAACTTAAAATGAAAACATGTGATATTCCATTAAAGTGCAACAGCTTTAGGTTTTAATCACATTTTGGTTATTCTTCCATCAAAATAGAGTACCCAAAAAGGATTGTCATAAAATATCAAGAATTTATTAAACAGTTATATATTATTATAGCAATATGAGCTTTTTCTCCGTAATTCAACTCAGGGAAATGTACCGTATATTTATAAAAATTAACTGCAAAGTTTAACTGTTAATTTAAGAAGTTAAATAAAATAACGGTTGCTATTGTTTTTCTATTTGTTGTACAATTATAGTTTATTATATATTAGTCAAATCCTGTATTACCATTTTTATATTCTTGACATTATTTGCAAGAAGCAGATACTATATTTCTCCACTAGCACTGTGGGCTCGGATAAGGATTGTCTCCCTTTGTGACTTTTATTTCTTTGAAATGAACTTGACTTGTGTTTTTTAAGTGAGGATATCTTTGACAACAATCTGGAGGGTCGAGTCCTATGATATTTTCAGTTATGAACTAAAAATTATTGAACTCCCTCTTTAAGCCTAGAAGGAAAGCAGAAAGGGAAATGAAGTGTATCGCCTTTTCTGTTTGTCATTGGCAAAGCAATTTTTCAACTTGACAATGTATGCTAAGTTGCTAACAAACAATCCGAAACGATAACTTTAAGTTTCATTCAATGTTTTCTATTAATTGCTATGTTCACTGCTCATTTTTGACATAAATACTTTTAATGTCATGTTGCAGAAACATGGAGATTTTGCCGATTGCAAAGGAAATGTTGTTTACAGCAGCAAGTATCCTCTCAACTAACTCATAGGAATTCAATGTAAATAGTCCCAGTTACTTATTTTAAAAGATTTCATGTCACTGGTAGCCTGATCAACTAATGCTCTACGTTTTATTCAAGGACCACTATGAAATAATTAATCTTGATTGGATCTCTTTTAAGGCAGAACTGTCAATTAATTTCTTCACTTTCTAACACCGAAGCTTCTGCTGTTTCAAACTTTTTTGTTTTTCAACACATTTTACCAATAGAGTTGCTTATTTATTTCTTAATTAGTTATTTGAAGTCAATGGACTTGTGTAGGCAATATTTGCACTATCCGCTTGGGACATTATGTGGATTTAGAAGCGTTATGAAAATAGATGTTTGAAGACAGATTTACGACTTCGAGATGTGTTGCTATTATGTTTAAATGTGTGGCACGGAGTGCCACCTTTTTTTATTTGTTCTGCTAAGTAACTCAATGTACTCATATGCAAGAGAAAAACTATGCTTATTACATACTGTTCGGTATTGTACTCGTGTTGTGCATGTTTGTTTTATTACTTTAGGCCAAATCAATTTTGAATTAATTTCTTTAAATTTAATACACTATGCCCATCCTGTTCTGTTCGCAGGTCTAACCTTTCATGTCTAATTCACATTTTGGACATCTGAAAGGTGGATTATTTCATGTTTTCCTAAGAATCATGGGTCAGAATTGAAGTAGGATTTTGTCACAGCACTTCGGAAGCAATTTTTGTGATTGTACAAATACAAATGATTTATCTTTTCTGACCAAATTTTACTAATTTACTCCCATACCTAAACTATCGGTTCTGTGTAAAATGCACATTTATTCTGTATTACAAAATAACGGACGGATTCGCTTGAATGAGCTCCTCTGCTGTTTCAAAATTCACGAGGCTGCATTGATACCTGGGCAGCTAGTAGCTGCAACTGGAAAGATATTGATCTACTGTTCTCACTTAAAATTACCGAAATTCATTGATGTATATGCACAAAAGCATTCAAAGGCAGCAGGCTTCGGGACTTTTGCTCCAAAAGGGATCCTCACTTGCAATACGCTTAAATATATGTAAGCTTAAAATTACAATGACCAAAGAGACAGGATTCTAAGGAAAGCCAAACTGCAATATGTTATGTTAATCAAAAGTGGCAAAGGTAATCTTCAAGCACTTTCAATCCGCAGTGACATCTTTAAATTTAGTTAAAATTATTTTTCACCTCCCTCGAAGAATGTCTTACAATTCACTAAGCTGCCTAACAAGTTCATGTGCTTGTGGTTGTATAAGGAGAAGGATAATCAATCCAAGCTAATTAAAAAAAAAAAAAATCTTTGCCGACTTCTTCATTTGCATTCTTGAAGCAGAAAATATTATGATTCCCCCTTTGCCTCGTCTGTATTCCTGAAAGGATTCAGCAATGTTTAGTTCTAAAACAATTCTAACCTTTGTGAACGAATGATTATGAAAATAAATTACTATCGTGCTCTTTTAGCTCATCAAGGCTCGAAATACCAACTTGGAGGTTTATGATGAATCAAGTTGCATTGTAACTGGTCCATCATTGACTAGATTAACCTTCACAAGTTTAAAATGTGCAAAGTTAGAAAAATATTTGATAGGGACAAGAAATAACAAATCACGGCCAGTAAATTACCTTCATCATTGCTCCAAAAACACCATCTACAGAAATCAATTTGAAGAGAGACAAAGGTCAATACATATCATTATACGTTCTCTAAAGGGCAGTCCGCCCAAGAGTGCAACAAAAATTTTTACGTTCGCATATAGTTATTTTATTTCCTATAACAACAATTTACTTGGCTCTATCTTATGCAATAACATTAAAATTCTCTACATAAAATGAAATGAATGCAAGCATCTAGTGCTGAGAAAGCATACTTTTACCTTTTATTGCATCAGGGTTGTAAGATTTCCTGAATTTCTCAACTAAAGAATCATAGAATGGTTTTGCTTTCTGGGGCGGCATTGCCACATGAAAATCAGGCTTGTTACCCTTCAAAATTCCATACAATGTAAACTGACTCACTGTAACACCACATCAATCTTACAATATTACCACACAGAGCCATCTAAAACATATAAAGTGATCAACATTAACTCCAATTACAACTACAAATTCTAATATTGTAGTAAACCAAAATATTTTATTAACTATACCAAGCAAAACTCCACCATTTTTCTGCATAACCTGCAAATATACATCCAAATGTCATGATTACAATCATATTCTAAACAACTTAGATCTTGCACAAAAGAAACTTTAGTCTCACACAAATAAATATACGGAGATAAGGAAAATTACACTGAGGTCCCATCCTTTGCCAGTGTTTTCATTCGGAAACAACCTCATGTTTAAAACTTTACGGCAGCTGCGTTAATGCATTCCTTCAGTCATTTTATCAGTCACTATGTAACCATGCACAGATTAAACAAAAACAAAGCCGTTTGTTCTTAAAAAGAGATATAACTGAAGTGGGTGTACATGTAATCGGCATCGGAGTCGGTGTCAGACTCGTGAAGCCCGACGAGGACGAGAAGGCCCGGCCCGATTTCTGACACAACGCGTCCATCGACCTGAGAAAACAATGAATTATTATATGGAGAAAAGATGCGTGTATTTGATAATAAATATCGGGAAAAGCTTAGACCTCAACACTGGCAGAGGTGACTCGTTGGACCACAGCTCTCATGGCTTTGATTTGAAGCTTTTGGTGCTGCAGTTGGGTTCTTTTGGACTTGCTGGTGCGTGCTAGGCTGCTAGCAAAAGAAGGAAGCAAGGAAATAGTGTACATTGCTATATTTATTTAAATTTATAGTTTCTATTAATGAAAGAATATATTTATATGTCAAAATAGCTTTTCCTTTTGTTGATAACAATTTATTGTGTAAAATTCAATGTCGAAGACTGATTGAGATCACATTTTTTACACAAAACTTATCACTTTGGAAATTTAATATATATAATCAATGTACGAATGATAAATATTAAATTCAATTTTAACCTTTAATTCATAATTTGTATAAAATATAATATTATTAAATTTAATTAAACTTTAAAAAATGACAGATAAAATTTATAATACTGATTATAATTAATAGATTTTAAGCTCATTATCTACAGATTATTGATTTGCTTGGTTTACACACTGAAGAGATAGCTTTTTAAAAATTTAGTATTGCTTAATGATACCTATTTAATTTGGGACGACAAATTTATTTCTTGCATGAGCTTAGGACACTTTAAAAAAGAAAAAAAAAATCTTCGAACATTGAAAAAGCAGCCTCATATATAACAAATCCTAAACTTTTAAGGAAAAAAAAAAACTAAGCATGAATGATGAAGTAAAAAAAAAAATGAAAAAGAGCAATCTTTACATGTGAAAACTACAATCTTTTCTTTTCTCTCCATGTCTTCTTCCACTCTTGACGCCGATGGAGCCCATTTTTTCCATGGCAACAGCAAAAGCTTGGAAGAATTTTTGTTTATTCTTGCCTAGTTCTTGAACTAGAGACTTGGTGCGTGGGTCCAAAAGCAGAGCTTGGTCCGAGGCCAACAAGCCCAATTTACCCTCCAAATTTGCATAATAGGCATGGTCAAACAAAAACGGGGTTGTGACATCAAATGGTGCAACAATGTCGGTGTTCCCACCAAAACGTGGGCACGACATTCTAAGAGCCTTTAGCAGTCTTGGGTCAATGGCAGGGTCAGGCTGCTTGGTGCCATGATAGTCATAGAGTCGGCTCACAAAGTGCTCACAATGGGAAAAGCCAATTGTATGTGCACCTGAAAGAACGACAAGGTCCTCGACCGTCAACCCTTTTGAGTTAAAGAGCTTGATTAGCTGATCAATGGTGGAATTTGCTTGTGGGAGATTGGAGGGTACCCTTGATGCCATTGATAGTTTCCCGTCCCACCTTCCTTTCTTCACCTGGTAATAAGGTCCTCCAGCCTGACCGCATGGTTTTCAAGATTAAAAACAACATTAATTTCATTGCACATGGAAATATGTCGATATCTGATCTTGTCTTTTTCGAACACGGTGCAGATTACGTTTGGTTGTATAGCAGAATATGACCTGACAAATTTTCTCCAAATATTTCTACTTTGGAAGCATCATCAAATATCTGGAAATCTACAATAGCTCACAGAACAGAAGGTGAGAAATAATTGAAATGTCTTTTAACCTTTACCAACTGGACAGCAATCCTTATGATGCAACCTTTTGAATAATAAAAAAATCACAGGAAATAGTCATTCTCTGCCTTGCTTTATGCGCAACTTTAGAGAGTAATTAATAGTCAGTAAAAGTGCTTTTGTAATATTGGTCGGAAAAATTAAAAAGGGCAAGTCCACCAATGACTTAATGGTCCTATGTGAAAAAGAACTCTTCTTTAATCTCTTCCTCTCCATTCTATGATTAGTAAGTGAACAAAAATAAACAGAAAAAATGAAGAAAGAGTTTCTGGTGTAACGGCTGCAAATGCATTAAACAAGGACCTGGCTGCTAATATTTATGCACATTTTAGATATGAAGGAAACTTATGGTAAGCCGTAAGCAAAAATATGCATACATATGTCTACATTTAGAAATGAGGCCGCTATATTGAATGTCTTTTACTTTCAGATAAGCATATGAAGGACTGACCAAGTGGACAAAATCTCTGGCTGCAATTGCGAGAATGTCTGCACAAGATACAACACCAGGGCACTTGCTCTCCACCAAGGTCTTGGCCTTCCTTATGCTCTCAAAACCCTCCGCCCTCAGGTGCTTGTTATCCGATGCATCCTTCTCGGAAAACACATTGCTTCCAGGCTTCGTTGATATCAATATAGACCCATCGCACCCCTTCAATAAACAATGCAAATTGGATAAATATTTGTTGAAAGAATGAAAACATATCAATGCATATAATCAAATGCAACAATATCTGCCATAAAATCATCTACTAGCTGATCACTAGCACGCACGCAAAATTAACCAAATGCATTATGTGAGAGAGCCGAGAATTTAGATTACTTCAACAAAACAATCATGGAAGAAAAGGCGAATGGTGGCTGGCGCAGAGACTGGTGCTTCTTGGAACTGTTGGCTGGTCACAGAACCAATAAGTTGCTCTAGTTGAGGGCAAGATTTTGCGTAGTAATCGACCGAGAGAAGGCGGCGAGGGCGAGGGGTTTTGGTGGTGGTTTTGGCTAGAGAAGTTGATCTGTTTAGAATAAGAAAGAGAATGAGCAAGCAACTGAAAACAAGAGGGGAAGAAGAAGAAGAAGAAGTTAGGACAGACATGTTTGTATATGGGAAGCTCAGGACAAAAGACTAATAGTAGAGGTGAATATAGAAGTGAAAACTTCGGGTGTGGAAGTTTGTTGTTGGGCAGATTGCCATGTAGAAAAAAAAATTATATTTATAAGAGAACCAAGACCCGTGAAACCCAAAGTCATAATTTATTAAATAACGAGCTAGAGAAAAAAGAAGAGATGGCGTAAAATGAACCAAAAGAATGCCCTTTAATCTAAATTTCCACTGTAATTTGGCAGTTTCTTGAGTTCCATATATGCGGGTATCTAACTATCCATCCTAATAATGGCAGGAAGAATCCATTCACGCGCATTTGCAATGATTAATCATTGATAATTTAAGATCAAATTTTGTCAATTAGTCATTCACACATTTGCTAAGCAAGCCAACATCAATAAGCTTTCTTATTTTTCTTTATTATTCTTTAACTACTGATGTAAATGGTTGTAGCCTTCATCGCCGTGGAGTTATGGTAGTTTGCTAACGGAGTGAAGCAAATAGGTAAAGTAGAATGAATACAAAAATAGAAGCTGCGAAAGCTGATATGATGGAAAGTGAGCCTACTCTTCCAAACTAAATATGAGTTCTTAAATGCATTGCATGTGCAAGAATGAGGGACCTCACCAGATCATCATAAAAACCCTTTTTACCTTTTAATATGAACATAAGTCATTGATTGAATTCAGCAGTCACCACGGGCTGGAATAATTACTTCAATAGCTAATTCCCCTTTTCAGTTGCGCTTTAAGTGGAGGTAAGCTTTTGTTGTGAGTGCAGTAAAAGCTGTGAGGACCATCTCACACTCTTTCCTATCTAGCTTTAAATGGTACTTCTGGATTTATGAACCTGAGCACAAGTGAAAGAACTCCATCACCTTGACCCAAAAAGTTGCTGTTCGCACACTTGGAACCCACTTTGAATGATTTATCTAATAAAAAATAAACGGTTTCTTTATGACATTAGAGTTCGGTATCTTGCTAAAGTCGACAGTGTCCCACTTAGATTATGCACAAATGCTAACACATTTTGGTCCGGATTCCTACGAGCTCCAATTTTGGCAGACCTGGGGATGAGTTTAAATCTCTGCCACTCTCCATGTGTGTTCCAGGATTGGAATCCTTTATAGGACCTGATTAAGTTGACTGCTTACATTAATTAATTCAATTTATATAGCCACTAATCGCTAAACACAAGAGAAGCCTAGAGGGTCTGGGGTCACCCAACCCAGAACCTGTAACGTTACTAATTTGTTTCGCTAGCCGGGTTTGGCAGCTTGCTTTAGTTTAATTTTCTCTTGAAACGTAAAACCTTGAATTGAAAGAAATATATATGTAAAATATAATGCGCCAGCAGGAAACTCTGATTGGGTTCTAAAAGATAATGTTGATTCTCATAACTTAAGCTTTAAAGTCAAACTGAAGAGTCCGATACTTGGGAACCTATTGGGAACTTCAAAGAGGGAAACATGGAGTGTGGCAGAGATTGCCCACAACCACTTCTTCACTCAAATTAAAGAAGAAATTATATTTTAAGAAATGCTGTGGAGTCATTGACGAAGACAATGACAACTTCTCATCAAAACAGCTTTTCTTTGATTACTTTTTTACTTTTTACTATTCTAATAACATTGGAAATGCAAAACTGTAGTCACTAAGATCTAGGTGAGTGAAAAACACAGTAGATTGGCACTGTACTCTTTTTTTTTTTTGATGAGCGGAGCAATTTGGTTTTCTTTACCATATGGGTATTTGGTACTTTCCAGTGACAAATGAACGAGACCACTAGGCTGCCATTTCGAACATGATTGATTCCTTTTTACGGGTTCATGTTTGATTGAGTTAAGTGGGCTATCAAATATAGACGTCGGCATGGGTCTTCGGATGGGCTAAAGTGGACTAACTAGAAGTTGGGCTTGGTTTAATTTCATGGCCTTTTAGCCCACATGACTTCACATCTCATATTTTAGCTATACTACTATTCGGGACTTTAAGTTCGGCTGATCTATTGCTAAAAAAGAATTATTTCAATAGGAAGATCTTCAAAAAAAAAAAAAAAAAAAAAAAAAAAAAAAAAATTTTNTTTCAATAGGAAGATCTTCAAAAAAAAAAAAAAAAAAAAAAAAAAAATTTTGATGCATGCGCGCCAACTGTTTGAGAAAATTCTTGAGGGAACCCTGCAAGCGTCAAACCAGTGAATTTCATTTCTTTTTCACCACAAATTCTTACAATGCAGCGTTTATCGTCAAGAATCTCAAGAGCCAAAGTTTCTTTGCTACCATCTCTCTTTACCAAAACATGTTGTAAACACACATTCACTGCCTTGTCGGCGAAGCCACATCTCCGGAAAGAGCCATGGCAAGCGATTCCATGTGATTTCCTGAAATGGGCTTCGCTTGGTTTTTACAGAACCTCAGGTTTCGCAACTGGGTTCACGCCTTTGCAGCCAAAGCCGTTGGATTCGATCATTGATATCGGGAGAGCCAAGGATAAATCAGCTGAGGACCTTGCTTCAATTTGGGACGATGTATGCAGCGTTTCAGATTCTTTTATGTTTATTTTACTCATGATTCCGAATTTAACAAGCCTTCTTTTCAAGTACAATGATAGTGCCCCATTTTGTTAGTAATGCGTTTATTGCAAAGGCTAAAGTGGAGAATTGCTATTTTTGTCTGGCTTTTTTACTATTTTTTTCTATTCATATTAGTGGTAGAAGATATAATTCATGAAATTATCCAACTATAGTGTTGTGGATTGCAGTTAATTCTTTGAATTCAGTTATTTAATCATTTATGTTTTGGTGGGTTGTGTTTTTTCAGTATCATATAGGAAGAGGCCACATTGGTGCATCCATGAAAGCCCAGCTTTATCGTTTGTTGGAGCACAGAGCAGCAGATTGGTATCCTATAACATGATTTCTGTGTTGTATATATCTCTTCACTTTATATTTTTTCTATTCTTAGGTTCTAATAATCTTTGCAGTCGTTATTTCGTTATTCCGCTGTGGAAAGGAAGTGGTTATACAACAATGTTTGCTCAGGGTTTGTTCTCTACTTAATAGCTTATCTCTTACATGCATCATCTAATATTTTTAGTGGTTGCCTCATGTGAAATTTATCCTTTTTTGATGAACTTGTTTTGTTTGGCCTTTAGGTCTTCTGTCTTGGGACTTGAATTTTCATTTTTTAAGAAAAAGGAACACGTCTTTCAGGGTTGCATACACCAACTCTGTACTGTTGCAACCCTCCAATGTTTTTAAATGAGTTGATGATCAAGTAAAATGAGATAAGTCAATAGGACGTATTAGATAATGATTCTTTATTAAAATTAGCTTCCATATGGCATTCCTCTTCTTACAGAAACCTAGTATGGAATTTATGTTTTCTTTCCTTATAAAAGTAGAATTGTATGTTGAAAGTAATAAAATCTGTTGTCATCCTGATTTCTAGCTCCTTATCATCTACATGTGCCAGGAATATTGGACACCTAACTTAATGTTGCTGGTTTGAGGCTTTTGGTAGTAAGTTTGAACAAAATTATAAACTGTTATACCTGCAGACTGCAGTTACCTAAGACATTAATATTGTAAGTCTGCAGTTACCTAAGACATTAATATTGTAAGTTTGGTATATTGAGGTAATTATGTAAAAGTTAAAACACTTAATATTATGTTGAAAAAAACTAGAGTGATTAACAATCATAGTATACCATGCACTTAAATTTGGTAAAACTATAGTGGATATGTTGCACTTTTCTCTCTCCATTTCGTTTCTTAGGTTTGGCCATTGAGGTTCAGCGTTTGTGCCTTAAAACTATACTGAAGTCAATAAAACTTGTCCTAAGAGAAGCCAATAAAAGAAGTGGTTTTGCCCCAAGTGAAGTTATTTTACTTTTAACATAAATTCTGCTTCTCTTGCAGTGCAATTGCCACACATACTCTTTACAGGACTTGAAGATTACAAGGCAAGAGGAACTCAAGCTGCCCCCTACTTCACTGTATCATTTTACACAGACTTTGCAGAGAAGAAGGATTTGGTGCTTATTCGTGGAGATGTAGTGTTCACTAGTAAGCTCAGTGACTCTGAGGCAGAATGGCTACTGGAGACCACTCAGTCTTTCTATTTGAATGATGTGAAGTATAAGCTTGTGGAACGGTTCAATAAAGAAACACATGATTTTGAATTCAAGGATGTCCTGCGAGCCTTGAACATGCCTGTCTTATGATTTTCCCCAAAAAAGGTTGGTTTTCTCTAGTTACAGTACTACCGGAAAAGAAAGAGTTCAATTGGCAGCAAGAAGATCATCACAGAAATATCGTCCCCCCCATGAGAGAGTTGTCTTCATTAATGTTCTCTTGAATTTGCAACTCTTTTATTTTCATGTGAGTATAACTTTTTATAATAGTTCTTGTTGGATTTCAAGATTATATAATATCTTCTTCTTTGTCCAATGAAAATGTTGGTTTTGTTTTCTGGTTATCTTTACATCTCCATATAACGGTGCTTTGAGAAGATTCAAAGTTTTTAAAGAGAAACGCACGGGCCACAGGGGGTCACCATGAATGGTCAAAAAAAGAATCAAACAATATGTGTACACTGGTTGGAGGGTGCTCCAGTTGTAAAGGCAAAAGTATAAACTACGAGATTATGTTGTATGTCTAGACTTTACCTGATTCGACTAGCTCAAAACGGTGGGTTGGAATTCAAGATAAAACTCAAAACCGTGGGTTGGAACTCAAGATAAAACTCAAAACGACGAATTTTGGACAAGGATATAAACTCAGGTGCAGTTTTCGGACCCGACAGGTCTGTTAAACCTTGGTCATCTCTTTTCTGGGAAATAAGCCTAATAACTAAGTTAAGGGACTCGTTTGAAAAAATATCAATTTTCCAAAATCTTTGTGCTGCCCAATCGAAGTGAATTCATTCGGACTAAAATGCCCCCATCCTCCTTCCACACTTCATTTACGCTTCCTTTCGTTAACACTACAAACGATGTAACAAATACAGAAAAAAAAAAAAAGAAAAAGAAGGATTAATAGCATGTTTTTATCCTTATTTTACTTCAGAAGATAAAAGTTCATGGAATATTTACGCAGAGGAAGACATTATTTCTTCATATCCTTTAAAATAAAAGTGGCATTGTTGTTTTAAGTTACATAAGTGCTTCATTTTCTTATGTGGCCATTGCTGCTCTAAAATGAGAAAAAAGAAAAAAAGCATAGGTAACTCCTAACTTTGTATGGGTAAAAAAAATATAACTTTATGGTTGTTTTAAACTAAAAAGTGGCATCCTTGTTTCCTTTGGATATGATGCTATATTGCTGCTCGATACCTTAGAGGATTGACTTTATAACTTTTATCTTATATCACGATATGAATAATCAGTTTTTATTGTATTGATATTGGTTCAAAATCATAAGAATTGGTCTTTATGGTTGTTTCTAGTTATCAACTATATTTGGTCTTTACGGTGTTTCCTAATTATTAACTAGATCTTTTATTCAGAGAATAAAGTATCTAAATGTATTTATTTCTTCATATTTCGATCTATCTCATACTTGCAGAGAATATTTGAGTAGAGTATGAATATATTGGAGTATATTTAGGTCAATAGGTTTGGTTAGTAGGAGAAACTAGAATTCTATCGAAGAGCATTTGAGATGGATTTGAGTTTATTTTTTAAAATTAACTGAAAAGTCTAAATTCTCAACCATAAATAAATAAAAACAATAATATGAATATAAGAAATCAATAAGTAGATAAAAAAAATTAAGAAACATACTTTTTTATATAGATTCTTGACAACCAACAAACGACTCCTTAATATAGGTTATTATTTATTAGTAAGTAGATTCTTTCATATAAGTCTTTAGCCATGACAAATATATATTAGCTTTCAACTTTTTAATTAATCCTATAATTAGAATACATAAAGTGATTTTTATTCATGAGAGAGTTGTTTTAATTTACAGGATTGTTGGCTGCCATTCCACCATCGATAAGTTTGAACACTGTCTTTTCCATGTTCGTCTTTGTTCTTAAAACAAGTTGGCGCTGCTGGGGTCCCTGTGCATTACATCTAATAATTTAGCATCCAAGAGCTGGCATTGGGTCGTAGCAGCTGCATGACAAAATATTTCGATATAAGTATATTTTATCTTAACAAATATTCTGACAATTCCCTTGGATATTTTATATCATACGTCATTAACCAATAAAACGCTCAAGGTAGGCTCGACTAACCAATTCCTACGCTTGTATCAAGCAACGGTGAGTCTGGCTCAGCGCTATGTTTTGAAAGACTATTAATAAATAGAGAAGGGTATTTTAGTCTGGATGTATTGAAATTGGTTAGATTTGAAAATTATTATTATCAAAAGAGCCCCTCATCTTGACTATTTAGCTTATTCGCCCTCTCGAATCTATAACAGTAATAAATATCAAAATCAAACAGAACAAACCCTTGCTTGGAAAGAGCTCCTTTGAGTCTTCAGTTCTCGTACTCTACATTCTTCTCTTCCTCCTCATCATCCAGTGAAATTTCTGTACGCCCTCTCTCCTATTGCTCTTACTTGATCTTTTTACTTCAATTGATATTCGTAATGGTTTGCTCATTTCAGTTTTTCTTCTTATTGTTCGATTTCACACTCAGCTCAGTAGAAATACAAAAAAACCAAAAAAGAAAAAATTTTCCCCAATGACTGAGCCTTCCGAAGAAGCCAAGCAAATCGAGAGGCTCTACGAGTTCGGCGAACGACTCAACGAGGCCAAGGACAAGTCTCAGGTACAACTCTAGGGTTTCTCTTCCTTCAAATGGGTTTCTATCGTGATAATAATTGTGTTTAATGTTGATATTTGTTATTGTTTTTGTTGTGTAGAATGTGAAGGACTACGAGGGAATAATCGAAGCAGCGAAAACGAGCTTAAAAGCCAAGCAATTGGCGGCTCAGCTCATTCCTAGGTTTTTTAAGTTCTTTCCTGACCTATCCAACCGTGCGGTCGATGCGCATCTTGATTTGATCGAGGAAGAAGAGCTTGGGGTCAGTATTCTGGCTTTTCGTTTACTTGATAATTACTTGTTTAACTTATGTTTGCTTTTTTTATTCTTAGCTTATAACTTGGTTAGTTACAATTTTTGATCTTTTGTTACTTTTTTGATTAGTTATCATTTTCCTTTCAATAAAAGCTTTAATCAGGCAATCAAACGTGTGATACAATACCCTTTTACATAGTGCTTTTTATGAATAAATTATTGTAGCATGGTCTTGAAAGGATATATAGACAGACTATAGTTTAGATAGTGTAGGTTGAACTAATTATAGTAGGATTTTGTAGACACGAGGGAAATGGGAAACATTTTATTGGATTTTATTTTTACTTTTTAAAGATTGATTTATTTATAAATTAAGTTATAAGATCAAATTCTAAGCAAAGCAATATCTAAAATGCTTCCCATAAAATAGAAAAGCTCGGTTAATTTCTTTTAGCATTGTTTTTGTAGCATCTCATGTTGTTTTGGAATAATATGTCTAGATAAGTTAAATACCCTATAAGCTCTTAAGCTGCTGGAGGCCTTTTAGGATGCGAAGCCCGAGAATAAAACCATGATGGACTGTATGTCTAAAGCGGATAATATCTGATAGTGACCGAGGTATTACAGAATGGTATCAGAGTCCATCCCAATAAGAAATTTGTGATTGTTCAAGGTAGCCGAAGAAAGTTGTGTCAACGAGGACTTTGTGTCCGAAGGAGGGGTGAATATAACATCCCACATTATTTGAGAATTATATGTTTAGATAAGTTAAACACTTTATGAGCTCCTTAAGCTATTGGAGGCTTTTTGGGTTGCAAAGCCTGAAAACAAAACCGTGACGGATTTTATGTCTAAAGCGGACAATATCCTATAGTGGGTCGGGGTGTTATAATTTTCGTTTTTAACTGATTTAGTAAAATTAAGCAGCATATTGGATATAATTTTCGCATATGAAAGTAGATTTAAGAAAGATATTGAACCTATGAATTGATTTGTAGGTTCGGGTACAAGCTATTCGTGGACTTCCTCTATTCTGCAAGGATACACCAGAGTATCTGTCAAAAATCGTTGACATTCTTGTGCAACTCCTTGCAGCTGGTAAATTGTAGTTTCTTAATGAATTGTGATTTTAAGGATTTATTGTTTCTATATCATTATGTATTTGATCTTGGATTTTTTTTTTTTTTTTTGTTATTAATTTTTAGAGGAAATTGTGGAACGTGACGCTGTGCACAAAGCTCTCATGTCCCTGTTAAGGCAGGATGTGAAAGGTAAATTACTTGATCATGAAGTGGAATATCTTTACTGGTACTGATTCACAGTTTGTGCATATTTGGAATAAAATTGTGAGGATGTTTGAGAAAATGGGCATTTATTGATGCCAATGTCATCACTTGTGGAATAGGAGGGAATAATATCATCTTTCATTGGTTCAAAATATATTAATCTCTAATCCAATTTAATTTGTGAAGCATCAAGTGAGGGTTGCCTTATCCTATACCTACCTACTTGCCACTATTATCTCATAGTTCAATTGGTTTATGCTACTAATTGGTACACAAATCATGTCTAGACTATCTGTGCTATCTGAATAATATAAGTTTCTAGTTTTTTTTTTTTTAAATTTTAAATTCTCCATCAATGAATTTTATAAGAAATTATTCTCTTCAATGATACGATTAACCATACTTGTGGAAGTAGAGGTACTTTAAAAATAAGTAACATAATCTTAATTTTTTTTGGTTTGGTTGACTTTGCATGTTGATGTATGTAACAAAAGGAAATTGGGGTATTGCAATTGTCAAGTCTCTGTATTCAAACCACTTCAAGTCAGTCACTTTATTTTTATTTTTATTATTGTTTGATTTAGCTCTATCAGGGCTGGATTATACTTAATTGTGTTTGTTTTCTCTTTTTGTTGGATAAACTTTTTGCCTTTGGCATTACTGGTAATCTTGTAGCTTTTCTACTTGAATTATGTTTGTCCTCTCCTTTATTAGGTGCACATGTGCAGTCATCGATTTGTTGCTCCTTTTCTTTGGTTGTAGAAGGGCGGGGGTGGTGTTGGGGTGGGGAAAAGATTTGCTGATAGATGCTGGTTTCTTTTAATCATGCAGGGTGAAGGAATAGAAATACAAAAATAGACTCAGTGTTTGTCTTAGTGGGTGCATGACTAACAACAGTCCTATTTTCATTCATGAATATTGTATTTCTTAGAATTTCTATTTGAATGATCTTTCAGTTTACTCTATTATGAGAATTGCATATACTCATTTTCATCTCTTTAGCATTCTCTTTTTCGGTTTTGCCCCTGCTGAATCTGATTGTTTTGTTGATGCAGCTTCTTTGACAGCCTTATTTAAGCATGTCGGGAGTGTTGATGAACCAAGTACGGATGAATTTATTCGTGAGAAGGTTCTAAGCTTTATAAGAGATAAGGTTGCACGACTACCTGTACTAATTGCTAAATATTGTAATGATTCTCTTTAAGATGATTATTGATGGCTGAGTAACCACATTTGCAGGTTTTTCCTCTTAAGGCTGAACTCTTGAAACCTCAGGAGGAAATGGAAAGGCATATAACTGATTTGATAAAAAAGGTACATTCGTGGTTTTTATTTTATCTGTTGTTATTTTTTAAGTTGTACTAAACATGCATGAATTATTTGAATGAGGTCCTTTACAGAGTCTAGAAGATGTAACTGGAGCTGAATTTAGAATGTTTATGGACTTCTTAAAAAGTTTGAGCATATTTGGAGAGAAAGCGCCTCAAGAACGCATGAAAGAACTTATTGGAATAATTGAAGGACAGGCTGATTTAGATGCACAATTCAATGTGAGTTTGAATTCATTGTATGGTTAGAAGTTTAAAAGTAGTAAGTGTTCTATCTAACATCTGCTTTTACTTGCTATTTTAACTACCTACTCTTTATGTGTATATATAAGACCTACCAACCTACCTGATGCATTTTCTGATATTGAGATGGTTTTTGCCTTTTGGTAGCAGTTTACATTAGGCTTCTGGAGTACCTACTCTTCTTTAGGTGTATATATAATACTTAACAACCCATTCCGATAGTGAGGTGTTTTTTGTCTTTTGTCCTCAGTTCACATTCTTTACATTAGACTTTTGGATTTTTTAATGTCTCCTTCTTTGTAAGACCTTCTTCAATGGATGTTAATTTGGAGTGCTATTTTGTTTGATTGCATTGTAATTGGTTTATGTATGACTTGATGTCTGGAATGCTAATATATATGAAGTTGTTTTTATTTATAATTTGGTGAATATAAGATAACAGATATGCATACTTAGAGTTATGACAAAGACACGCTGCACTTGAGGGAAAACGGAAGTTTGGTAATACATGATTTTGTTTAAAGTTCCCAGAGCAGGTGGTTTTGGCATGATTTTGTATTTCAGAATGTGAGCAAGCACATTGTATTATGATGAGAATGATAATATTCTTCCGTCAATATTCTTGTGTCATCTAGGTCATCATACTGGGAAATAATATTATCATGGTTGTTTTATTTTTTCTATTGCCTTTCTTCGCAAGATTGTCTAGTCTCTGGGCAATATAAGTTTTGCGTCATAATGTTATTTTTCCTCTATTCCAACTTTATTTATTTAAATGGATCTTGATGCAGGTTTCAGATGCAGACCATATTGACAGATTGATATCATGCCTTTACATGGCTCTTCCCTTCTTTCTGGTAGGGGTTGTGGATGATATTGATGAACGTATTTACATTACCCATTTTGTATTTTTATTAATTGAATCTCCATTGACTCTCAAATTCTTAAAGAGAGGTGCATCAGGCAGCAAGTTCCTCAACTACTTGAACAAACACATTATACCAGTTTTCGATAAGGTAATGCCACTTTCTATGTATGGCATGTTAAATAAATTTTGAAGTTCTCTTTAGTTCTGAGATGTGCTTCCATAATTAGGGGCTTCCTCATTGCAAGGACTCTTTGGCTGACTCTTTATTCTTCTAATAGATAATATTTTTATTTATTTTCTAACAATTTTAATTCATGTCAGCTTCCTGAGGAACGAAAACTAGATTTGCTTAAAGCCCTTGCAGAAATATCGCCTTACACAACACCACAGGATTCAAGACAAATCCTTCCATCTGTTGTTGTGCTGTTAAAGGTATACATGATACTTTCCACTACTTATACGGTAAAACATTTATTTAGAATGCTAAAATGAGAGAAGTTGCAATTACAATTTCTTTTTGTGGGAATCCTGGTGGTTTTGCCTCTGGCTAAGGTCCTTAATAATGTTATCTTAGAATGTAATAATTTCTTCGACTCTCTAGATCACCAAAAAAACCTTCAACTAACCAAAAAAAAAAAAAAAAAAAAAAAAAATTATGCATGCAAGTTGAGTGTATGAAACTTATTTGACTTAACATTTACTACTTTCTTTTCAGAAATATATGCCTCTGAGGAAGACGGGAGGAGAAGAAATGAACTTTACTTATGTGGAGTGCCTGTTGTATGCTTTACATCATTTGGCTTACAAGGTTGTTAATTCTCACTATTTTAGTTTTGACAACATACCATTGTTAGATTATTACTTTTTTTTTTTTTTTTAAAGTGGTTTATTATTATTTTTTTCTTTTAATAAGAAAAAAAACTTATTAGGTTAGTAATGCACAATGGTTTATTTTATCTTTGGTTAGGCTCCCAATGCCACCAACAGTCTATGTGGTTACAAGATAGTGACTGGGCAACCATCAGACAGGCTTGGGGAGGATTTCTCGGAGTGTTTCAAGGACTTCACTGAGAGGCAAGTATAACTTCTATAATTTTCTTAACGTGCCATCCATATTCTTGCAATGATCAGTACTTTGCTGCACATTCCTTGTCCATGTTTCTTTGATGTCAATAATATATTTTATTTCTTTGGGGGCAACTAAGAGAACTCGAAATTAATATTGGTAGGACAAGTTCTTAAACTTTGGGCTACTGTAATACTTCGCTTTGGACAAGTTCTTAAAGTAATATACTTTATTTCTTTAGATTTTTGACCTGGGAAGAATATCGAAGATAACTAGCATTAGAGCTCTAATAGAATATAATTATAATGGGGTTCCAAGGTCAAATCAACTAAGATGTGTGCCAATGGGAAGAATATCTAAGATAACTAGCATTTGAGCTCTAACAGAATGTAATTATAATGGGGTTCCAAGTTCAAATTAACCAAGATGTGTGCCACTTGAGCTTATACAATGCATGCAGAATTACCTCCTTTTCTTTGATGAGAATTATATAAAGATGGTTGAGAACTTTATGCATAATTCCTTTCTTTCTCAAGTCTCAACCATGCGTGTAGTCTGTTATTAATATTATCTCTCAATTTTTGTGTTGATAACATAGGTTGACTACTGTTGAGGACCTAACTAGGGCAACGATGAAGAAATTAACTCAGGGAATGGCTGAGCACAACAAAGCAATGGCTGCTGCTAAATCTGATGAAGCAAAGGAGACCGTTGTGAGTTTAATGTTGGAAGATTCCATATTCTCTTGTGGAGTAATTAGTTAGCTTTTTGTTTTGTGACTATATTCTTTGTTGTATGGGCAGAAAACTCAAAAGCAGAATACTACAACAGGGTTGCGAACCTGCAACAACATTTTGGCCATGTCAAAGGTGAAGTGAATTAAATCTGTTTATTATAATAGATTATATGTATAGTGAAATAGTCATAACTTATGTCTATAATTCTTGAAAATTCAGCCATTACATTCAAAAACGCCATCATTTATCGGAGATAAGAGTGTCAACCTTTCATGGAAAGAAGCAGTGAAACCTTCTGTGCCCTCTGCCACTACAGCAACAGGGTAGATATCTGTTTGATGCTGAACTTTTTTTCCTTTAAAATAACTTTTTGCTCTACTTTTTATTTTGTACTTATTTATGTCTTTCTTATCTACCTCCCAATTTTATACGTATATGTTGAATATGTTTGTGGCTTCTTTTTACTGACACGAGGAATGAAGTTGATAAATGTATTATAAAAATTTGGATTAATTAATAATAAATTCATTATAAGATAATTATATGAAAAGGTTTCTGACACTGTTATCCATTTAGTATGAGAAGACAGAAACACACTAAAGCAAATATCCTGCTAAATTTTGCTCTATTTCTGATGATTCATTCTCATTTTGTATCACGTTTGTGCAGAGGGAAACGACCTGCTGCCACTAATGGATCTGGCAATATGGCCATGAAAAAGGGTCGGGGATCTGGAGGCTTGCAAAATCAGCTTGTTAACAGAGCTTTGGAAGGGATATCCCATGGTGGAAGGGGAGGAGTGAGGGGAAGGGGCAGGGGTTGGGGTGGACGTGGAAGGGGAAGGAGCTATCGGTAGCTCCGATGCATGTCACTGTAAAAACAATCAGAACTTAAAACAATTAATGTTTACCTGAAGAATACCGATAGATGCCATTTGATGTATTGTAATTCTTTTGTTGGAACAACTTTTGATTGATAAGTAGGTGAGGGTTCTAATTTAATTTGGGTTAACTGTAAAATTGTTCCCCCTGGTGCTTGTCTAGCTAGATTGGCGGAGGATGAGAGTTTTTTGTTCCAAAAAGCTTTCCAATCAACCGAAGCATTTATAGGACAATTTTCAGGAACTTATCATGCTTGTCACTCATTTCGTGTATGCTTATGCATATCCTTACTTAGGCTATTGGACATTTCTCTGACCATGTGAGAATGTTACCTAGTTTGTTTGGTTTGTAGTCGAATGTAAAAACCTTATGTGTTTTAATTTAATTTTCATTTTTTTATGGTAATGGGGTACAAGGAAACCATCTATCGCGATGATAGTTTCAAATTGAATTTATCATGATGTATATGGGGTTCTACCTGCGTTTTGAAATTTGGGAAGTACTACACATGGTACTTGGAGATTTGCAACATTATATGGTCTGAGTTCAACTCTTCAGTCCAAAGTGGGAAAATGTCACTTAGTAGCGTTTAACTTTACAATAATTTTTATATACACTGACCTCAAATAACTGAATGGATGAAGTACACTGATTTCGACTCTGGCTCCTTAACTAATCATTTACTTTACGACTGACAAACAAGTCTGTGATCTCAGCTACAACCAGGGATATATTGCAATTCAGTTTCAGATTCTGAATATACTTGAAGATTATCTGGAGTTTCATCAGGACTTATATATTTCCACCTGCTTGAAGAGCTCCATTCTTCTGCATCCGTTGTTCGACCAAGACTTGAAGCTCTCCCTGGATTATTTTTTCTTCTATTACAAATGTGCTGAGCAAGT
Organism: Bursera cuneata; assembly: GCA_026212285.1. NCBI lineage: Eukaryota > Viridiplantae > Streptophyta > Magnoliopsida > Sapindales > Burseraceae > Bursera > Bursera cuneata. Next base: position 3,837 of record JANLJB010030759.1, on the reverse strand, counting down.
CCAGCCACCTTACCCCAAATCCTCCTCTCACTTGTATTTCCTTCGCTTGCATCTTGACAACGACTATATTTCTTTAATACTTCAACTAGACATAGCAGCGCACAAATGGTAGAAGTAGCACCAGATACAAGGTAGAGACCCCAGAAGTTGTGAAGGCTTAAGCTTTCTGTATTATTGTTAGTGACATTGGTTGAGCACTCGGTTGAGGGAGCAAACCACTTCTCTTCCAAAGCCTTTAAGACACCATTTTCAGATAGCTTCAGAATGGCTTCAGAAAAATCAGCTGCTATTGGAGAGCCTTTCTGGAATACCTGCATGGAGAGGAAAGTTTTTACTTCTTGCCAAAAAAAAAAAAAAAAAAAAAAAAAAAAAAAAAAGTNGCAAAAAAAAAAAAAAAAAAAAAAAAAAAAAAAAAAAAAGTCCCTCTACGTAAAATAACTACTCACGAAGCCTAATCCGCCGAATCTGTAGTTGGGTATGGTGGCAGTGTATTCCTTGCAGTAATGAGTGATAAAAACTTTCTCATATGGGAGTTCCATAAAGGCAGCAGTTATGTGGTTGCTTTCGAATTCCCCTTGATATTTGTATTCACTTGAAACATTCAAGATGTTCTCTGATTTGAATTCAAGCACTTCCTGCAGGTACTTCCTCACAAATGAATCGCCGTCACAACCAACTTTCAAATTGCTCCTCCTAAGCCAGTCAACGTCTGTTACATTTGGTTTCAGTCGTTGCACAGTGAGCATTGAAGAAAGACTGGCAGTGTAGCTTGAGCTTAAGATCAATACGACGAAAAGCCAGACCACAACCACCAATCGGGTGAGATTGCTGTAAATTCTCTCCCCTGAAAATAAAAAAAATAATAAAAGGATATGATTGTGAGTGTTTAACTTGCAAACAATTAAACAAAGCAACATTTCCATATACAAAGAGTCTCGTCCCAATCATATTATTATTGTCAGAATGCAATTTCAAGGGGCTAAAAATTAATATGTGGAAGAGGCCCAAGAAAGTTACCAATTTTGTAGTGTAATTTGATTGCTAGTTGGTAATTGATCAATTTTAATAGTCAGGCTCCAAATACGGAATGTTTCTAGTATTTCAATTTTTTTTTTTTTAATTAACACCATCAACAACGATACTTTGTAAAAGCAGCAAAATTAGAGAGAGATAAACTTACTGTGAGCGAAGAAAAGAGAAGAGAAAGTAAACCATAGAGCCGTGCCAATCTGATTTTCCCATGCGCCATTAAATTCTGGATTTCTTTGGTGCTCCAAGAGCCAAACGACGACCATTGTGTAGATCAAGATGGCAGCAGTGACCAACCACATGTCCCAGGTGAAAGGCCTCATGAACATCCATGCCGACTCTTCAGTCCTGGCGGGAACTATCATAGACAATCCTGACTCGGCGTATGGCTGAGTAAATTCCACGATCTTTGTTCTATGAGCTAGTATGGTCACATCGCCCACAACCGCATCGAAGGTCTGAAAGAAGTTTTCATGTCTGTTAGCAACATAATCCATTCTGTTTGTGAAATATAAAGTTAATTAATCCATTGTTTACCTTGTTATAGACATGATGAACCAGATCATCATAAGTGCCATTGTAGGGAACAAATTCATAAGGTAGAGCATACTCCAAAATATCTCGCACCGCATAGAAAAGCCAGATGCAGAAACCATCATAGTGATTCTCGTGCGGATTGCTACTGAACGTGACCTTCACGAACTTTTCAAATGAGGTCCTTCCTGGAACTCCAATTTTCAATGGCTTAGCGTCCGTGGGCATAGCCCAACCTTTTGGATCTCGCTTTAAATCCCCAGGCCAAATGACTGCAGCAGACAATCCTGTAGTGATATCACTACCTTCGCTGCTATTGTTCTCCATTGTGTTGTTTTCTATTACAAGATTTCTTGAGAATCCATACACAGGCAACCAAAAGTAGAGTTCTTTATATTTCTTTCCAACCACGTTGATGATCCTCAATATTGACGTTTGCGAGAGTTTTCCTCCTTCGAAACTCATTTGGCCACTCAAGCCTTTGAAATTGCTTGATAATATATTTTCTAGTAAGACTTTTGAATTGTTATTGTCACCAATCGTTCTATTCAGGGCTTGTGTGACTGTTTTGATGCTATCATAAGCCCTTAAGGCATGAATTCCTGGGTCAGAGACATCTTCCTCCGGATACTTGGATCGAAATTTTGTTTTGAATTTAGTTTTAAACTCCCTGTAAGAAGCAGTATTTTCAGAAAAGTATGTCTTGATGCCTAGAGCACCTTCCATGGTGGATATAACAGAAGAGTTAAATGAGTCAAGGAAACTTGTGATTGTGTCTGTGATTATCCAAACCGAGTCTGTTCCCACAAGTCCAATTTCTTTTGCTTCTCTAAACAAATGAATCGCCATTGGTAACGATGACTGAAGAACTATAAAAACCCGAGATTGTACTCTAAGTAGCTTCTCCAGCTCTTCTTGGACAGCTTCCTTTGGATTAGTCAGATAAGAAATTGGAGGAAGAACCAATCGGTGCTCAATCTCTGAACCCATGTTTTGAAGAGCCTCTGACAAAACGGCCAAGTCCCCAGAATCTCCGCCAATTGCATCATCTTCATAAATCACAGTAACTCTTCTCCAATCATAGGAACCAACAAGAGCTGCCGTGCATCTTATCTGTTCAGCTCTATTGTTAACCATTCTTACAAAGAAAGGCTGACGAGTTTGGGTCCATGAGGGAGCTGCGGCGGGTTCTGCAAATGAAAGGACAGGAACTTGAGCTCGGCTTCCAATATCAGCAACTAGAGCTGCTTCTCCCCATGTCTCCAGGCCGATGATGACTTTAACTTCCTGTTCTTTGATCAGCACTTCAGCTGCAACCAAAATTCGCAAATCTTCATAATTATACTAATGTATCAAGTTTTAGGTACTCGAAATGGAAACGCAATAGATAAGAGTTGATTAATAATTACCTGCAGAAGCAGCTTGATAGAAATCTCTGCCTGGGTCCTGGAAATAAAGGGATAGCTTGTACTTTTGTAAGGCCTTGCTAAAATCCTGAACTGCTAGTTCCATGGCCACTTTTTCTTCTTTCCCAATTCGAGAATTAACATCAATGATCACACCAATGTTTACAAGTCTGTAATCATCAGTAGCTTCAGCTACATTGGAAAAGATAGGAAAACAGGATATGAGTGCAAGGACAAGGAGCCAATTTCTTGAAACTGCATTAACAGAAAGGAGAGGATAAGATACGTTGGGTTTTGACATGATTGCGTTTAGAAATGTAATGGCTTAATCAATTCGTTATGGAACTTATATAAAGGTGCGACTAATTGACTTTGTTACGATCGTGTTTTGTTATGGAATTTAAAATATATGCAGATATGATCAATCAAATTGCTTCTTATTTTCCCCGCAATTACTTGGAATAAGTCAAAGAGATTTGTTATCTGGAGATTGGTCTGACAGGAATGGAACTTGAAATTCAAGTAAGCTGTGATACAGTAACCAGTTGTCAAAAGAAAACCGCTGAGAAAGAATCGAAGAAAAGTCTACTTATGATTGGGCTAGGGCCTTGGTCTTTGTTCAAAACCTTGTACGTGTAACGTGTTGTACTTGTATTAGCTGCCAAAGCAAGCAAGCAGACACCTTTCAAGAACTCACAAGCGGATTGCAATTTGTAGTTCTGAATTGCTCATTTACTTGTAGTTGTAGCTACTGTAGGATGGGAATTGGGAAATAACCCAAAATAGTCATATTTTAAGGGGGTCTTTGAAAAATAACCCACCTTCAATGTTTCTCTCATCCGCCTAGCCTCCAAACAGTAACATTCCC
>JANLJB010030758.1:0-31440 GCA_026212285.1 Bursera cuneata | reverse complement strand
AAGAACCTTGGTATGGTAAACATCCGAGTCATTGATGGCAAGCAACTCAGCTGTTCTACAACCACAATCATACCCGTATCTAATAGCAACAGCTCCAATGAACAAACCAATACCAAAGATTGACTTCTCCATGCCCAGTGTCTCTCTCCTCAGTCTAATGGAGTCCAAGTGAAGAACTCTGCCTCCAAACCAAACCCTTATTAGCCCCTCAGCCCTCCCGAGCTCATTATGTGTTTCCAGGCTCCTGGCTGTGATTCTGAAAAAGGGTCCTAGAGTTTGGAGCTGGAGGTCAAGATTCTGGGCCCTGGATGAGGCCAAGATGTCAGACATGGTTGGTATAGTAGAAGTTTCTTTGATACCTTTGCCAAGCTCGTGTGGGGTGGTGGCATTTTGCAGATAATTTAAACGGGTTTTTGGCGGAACGAATGAAAGTTCGGAAATTGGAATGATTGAAGAGGGAGTGCTTAGGGTTTTGGTGGGAATTGTTGGATTTGGGAAGGAGAATTTGGATTTCGGCACAGTGTAAAGTAGCTCCATCTCTGTTTTTACTCGCAAAGTTGTTTGTTTAGTTTAACTGTCATATCCAAAGCTAGAGAGATTCGTCATTGTTAGAATGAGTAACACGTGGCAAATATATGACCACTATTTTACGAGAATCGTGTTCGTGTGTTTAACGCCTCCCATCCACCTCCCCTGAGGTTTGGTTATTATCTAGAACGCCCCCTGGTTTTGGAAAGCCATCAACTACTTCTCCTCCGAAAATATATGAATTGTATAATGGATTTTTAATTATTATAAATAAAATAAAAGTAATGCTACACCTCCCGAAACATTAAACTTTTTTAATGAAAAATAAATTATCTAATTAACATAATACATAGTTAAATTATTAAAAAAAACATGTTTACATAATTTACAAATTATATATATAAAAAAAAGTTTACTTTTAGTTGACAAAGAGTAAAATTTATGGACTCCTCTGTGAAGATTAATTAAGAATAACTATTAGTAGCATACATCATATAAAAAAATTCAATCTTATTAAGTAGTATTTATAAGAAGAATGATAAAAAGCTTCCCAAAAAAAAAATTGATAAACATAATAGCAATCAACAATTTGATGCGAAGGATGATACTGACTTCAGAGAAAGGAGAAATATTGAGTTCGATCAGTAAATGCTGTAATATTTGCGAAAAATAGAAATACCAACGAAGTGAAATTATGGGCCACTTGAAATCAAAATTTATCTTCAGAAAACTCGAACCTGCTTGCTTGATGCAGCAGATCCACATTCTCTGTAATCAACAAATAAATCCAAGATATGTACAGACAACAAGCCAATCAAAATTAACAGTCCATCTTGTTCTTGCATCGCTCAAAATATAAAATGCATGACAATTGAAAAAGACACCAAGACTTCAATCATGAACCTGTATTTTTTTAAAAAAAAAAAAGAAAAAAAAGAATTGACAACGCTCACTGAAACACGAATTAAACTAGCTAGGATCTTTTATTACCGAGTTATAAATTAGAATCTGAATTACATTTTCTGATTGTTGTATCTCACTCTAAAGATAAATAAGATATATACAATCAATAAACAGTTTCAAGTTTCCTGTAATGTACAGAACTGTATAAATAACTCATATGTACAAGACTCTTAAGGGAATATATAATACCGCAATGCTTAGAAGTTCTGATTGCTCTTAACAAAGAACACGTCAATGGGAAGATGTCCGCTATCTTTTTTATGCAACTTCAGCTTCTTACGTTTACCATGGCTTGCAGTATGATCCTTCTGGACAAACCTGACAATGTTTCAAATCTATTAGGTGGAATACAGATTTCTAAAAAATAATAGAAATGAGAATAAGCAAAGCAACATCGAAGTTGTTAGTTAACAGCAGCATTAAATTTACAAATGTGAGCCATTAACCAAAGGAGAAAGTGTACAGACACATTAATTGTAAATATTGAAGGTTGATTTAGTTCTCGGACATGTCTATATTGGTCATAATGTAATATCACTTTATTTGTTTAGGTTCCGTGTTCAAACCAACATACGGGAAATATGGCCAAAAATACGATAGCTTCAGGTTTAGTTAAGATGTAAAATATACTCCATACGGTTGTTTTCAGCTTCCGAGGTGTTAGGTTTCGATTCACACAATCTAAGAATAATATTCCAACTTATAAACAGAAAGAAAAGAGTAAAACAGAAATGCAATTTAGCTAACTTTCGAGGAGCTAACAACCTCCAATACAATCCAGAAAGATATCCAATGCCCTAACCTATATCAAACGTGCTTTTATTCAAGGCTATGTAACAAACTCTATAACCAAATTCCTCAAACATCCAACTAACACTTGACATGTATCACTCCCCACCACACACCCTAAGGCTCTCCTAACTTCCTTGGCCTATGCACATATACCTTAGTAATAGAATGTCCATTCCTATCACGAAGAAACATCCAAAACCACAAAGAAACCTTTGGAAAATCAAATCTTGGCCAGAAATGATAGTAATAGAAGCAAAGCCATTAGGTTACTTAGACTGAAGCTTATTTGAGTTGACCTAAGCAACGTAATATTCATTTATACTTGGTAACTTAAATTAAGCTTTTAAATACCAGAAATTATTCCACTTAAATACCACCTGACGCAGACCACCTTGTTCCAAGCATGTTGAAATTGGAAAAGGACAAGCCACAACACAAGTACTGGACTAAATGAAATTAATATAATACCTTTGCCTTGGTGTAAGAGTTCTTAAGTCAGTGCCAGACTCCTCCTTCTGAAGCCTCTCAGCTAAATGAAAATCAGAGTGCTCTTGCCTTTCCTCAACAAAAGTTGGAGGCAATTCAGTTCCACATAATGAACACTTGTAGTCGTACACCCAGAAAAATTGATCTCTCTCATTGGATGAAGACACGGCCTCTTTGTCCAGGATATTAGATACCGCCTCCACTCTTTCATGGTAGCTGTCTTCATGCTGCTGGCAGAGCAAGGACTCTGCTTCCAACAATATCGGCACTTCATTTTGATAAGATTTTGGAGTATGCCCCATCATTTCTGAGTAGTTTTCCTGAGCAAATAGAAAAATGCACAATATAGACATTTGAGAAAGTTATTTGCCAAGAGAAGTACTAACTGAAGAACTTATGAACATGAAGAAAATTAAATTTCTACATCGTACAACTAAAACGATTTTTATTCACTTAAGTCTGAATCAGTAACTGGACAGGTCTTCAGGCTGGACATGTACCTTTCCTGCAGTTTCATTGCTTGAATGTTCTTGAATTTTCTCCACTTCACCAAAATTGCAGCCAAAACTATGATAATTATCAACCAGATCTGGTACACAGCTATTGTCAAATGGATCTCTAGATTCACAATGACTCGTCTCTTGGATACCAGGTGAAAAACTTTTCTCTTTATCATCCATCAAATGGTGATCACTGATATCTGAATCCAAGGAATTTTCATCACCCACATTTTTCCTAGAAGCATCTCCTGAAATTATAAAGTCGGTGAGGGTTTTTTGTGTAGGATCAGATGGGGCACCAACCTTGTCTTTTTCATTGAACTGAGACACTCGTAAGCCTGACAGTAAAGATATAAATTCTGTTATGCTCAGAACTCTACCAGGTGCAAGCCCAATTTATCTACCCAGCAATATTCGGAAGAGTGTGTGAATGACTTATTCAGTAAATGCACAATTTACCACGTCATGAACAATTGTATAGGGAAGGAAGAAAGATAAAAGTACAAGATGGAACCTATAAGTCTTAATGAAACAGGAAGTTCAGCCTTCAGCAGAATCGAAGCATGTTTTAAGATTTCCTCACTTGAGCAAATATATTTCTGCAAAGTCACTGCTCTGGTGCGAACCTGAAGATTGTAGTTTGCAATTAACTTGATAGATCAAATAATACATTAGTAAAGACAGCAACAAGATACAAGAGGCATGAAAAAATTAGTCAAGAAATAACAACAGAAAATCAAACATATTTTGTAGAAAAAAAAACTTGTTATATGAGGACCCTTTAGAAGAAAGAAAATGATTGCAGAATGCATAAACTTTAACCAAGAAAATCATTCATTATTTGGGATTCACAATATTTTTCAGTGCAAGCAGTAATGAAACATTAAGGAGTACCTCAAAAGAAGCCGTTTTCAGTTTAAGAGTCAATGTTCGCCCACGAAGACCCTCTTTTTCCATGTCAGCAGACAGAATCTCCGCAATTTCAGCTGCACATATAATCTTAATAAGGTTCATTTTAATGAAATATTAAGTTGCTCATCCAGACAGTTTACGATTTTGGACATCATATAAAAATTGCTAAAGATTTTGTAGTTATCACATAAATTTGCTAATTATATTGAGGAAATAGAGCATGCATTTTTGAAACTATAAGGTGCTTGGCAGCTTTGTGGTTTTTTAAGCTGCATTATTTTTCCAATACTACGTCGACAAGATGGTGCTGAAGAAGCTATACAAAACAAAGGAACTAGTGAGAAAATTAAATTTAATCCCATGTTGAGTAGGCGCTAAGCTGTCAAAGCAACAGCATTCAGTTCTTTCCAAAACTCCAGCATCACAATTCTGCTCTTCCAAATGCTTCACACTGATATCATCATTAGGGTCTTCCAATACCAGCATATTGCATTGCTCATTATTTGAATGCCATGTAGTACTATCATCACTAAACAAAATCCAATCTGACCATTGAATAAGCATTGGGCTGCAGGTAAAATTTTAGCAGTATGCAAATATCATTACAACATCACTGCTATATAGGCCTTCGGTTTAATCGTAAGAGCAGCATGACAATCAAGTAAACCATCTTGGATTTCAATATTTAAAATATGGGAGAACAAATCGATCATGGCAAAATAAGTAGATTGAAGGAAACCACCAACAACCAGGTCCAACATTTGATAATGCCAGACATAAGGAACAGTCAAAGCATTATATCACAATATTTAACTAGATAGGAGAAAATAATTTTTTTAGCTATTTACCAAGTTTCTGATAAAGCAATGCTTTGTCTTCTGTGGCTGAAAAGGTTCTCTCACTACTGATACTTTTCCGGAGACTGACTTGAGGTGTATCTGTACCACCAAGCCCCAATCCCACAGAAAGAAAAAAATCTGTAATAAATCAGCAACATATAAGCCAACAACAATCTTTTGCAATTCATCCCTCCAACGTCGACATTGACTCTGTGTGTGCATGGTTGTGATTGAATTAAATGATAATAATAAACAGATAAAAAATGCAGTCACTTTGCATCCCATGTTGCTCTCAATAATGATCGTTTTAAAGTAATGGGTAGATTGAACTTCAAAATGCCATGCTATGCCGGACATCATTAAATTCATCACTCATTTTCTAGTTCCATTTGGATAATGAGAATATTCAACATTAGTGCTTTCACTCACTAATTTACTCCATTATTGTTCCCTTAAAATTTTTGAAATATAAACTCCCTGAACAATGAAACTTCTAAGCCAAAGGAGAACAAGAATATGTAACAAAAAAGGTCCCAACAGAGGTTGGGGCAAAAAGAAAGAAAGTAAAAGAAACAAAGAGATCTTACATTAAATGGGGCATCTGATTATACAGAATGCCACGGACCATAAAAATAGAATATTAAAAAAAATAGAAATAGAAAATGTTATCCTTACACTCATATATCAGTTTCATTGAATTATCAGATGACAATCACAAAGAAAAACAGAACAAATTGATCAGTCTGCTAACCTGATGAGGAATGAGAATATAGTGCACAGAGAAAACTGCCTTTTTGCAGTATCTCCTCACACGTACTAATTCCAAAAACATCTCTCAAAATATGTTCAGTGACTTTACCGATGCCTCCAATCTGTAGATACAGTTTGCCAGATGTTAGACAGAACTTAAAAGTGTTGATTCAGACAATATCAAAAATTTCCTTTCACAAACAAAGAATCATTCAGATGAGATACAATTTTCTGCACAAATATCATAAATACCTTTCGTATAGGAAGGGAGGATATAAATGTCATCACAGCCATCCGGTCATTTGGTAAAACAAACTGTCCATTTGGCTTGTTTATATCTGAGCAAACCTGAAGAGGGAAAAAAGAAATTGATGCCATACTCTCTATTGGATAACCTATATAACTTCATTACATTGTGCTAATGCACCATTAAAATAAATAAAGCAAGAAAATCATATAGATTCCCTTTATAAAGAGAGAAATTGACTTCGTATGAGAAATTCCAGAGCTTTATCGTGATGGAATCACTAATTTTTCCATTCAATTAAAAAAAAATTAAAAGGAAAAAATAAAAAAGAAGCAAAATTAACTATGTTGAGAAGATATGTATCTAGCATGCAAGCACAACTCAAATGGTAATTTATTAAGAGAACAGCCTGAAGAACCTTAGCAAGCAAGCGATTTGGCGCCACTCCAGTGCTACACGTCAACCCAGTCTCTTCATAAACTCTATTTCTAAGTTCTTCAGCAATCTTTATAATGTCAAAACAACAAAAGAGCCTATCAGTTTAGTTAGGAAAATAGAACTTTATACAGAATGGAAAGAAAAAGGAGTATAAAAAGTGAAATTTTGAGAATTAATAAATAAAATATGCTTCACTTACTTCTACACTGGTAATGCCTCTTTCTCTGCAGGCCTCTGTTATGTCCAGGTATGCTTCATCCAAACTAGTTGACATGAAGTTAGGATCATAGTCGCAGAAAACTAAAAAAGAGAAAATGTGCAAATTAAGAGATTTGCTAGTGATAACTATATCTTGCATCCAAAATATTTTCTGAGAGCAGAATCTAACCTTTTCTAGTCATATCACTGTAATAATTATACTTCTTAAAATCTGTGGGAACGAAAATTAATCCTGGACATAATTTACGTGCAATGAAGCCAGGCATTGCAGCACGAACCCCGAACCTTCGTGCCTGTCAAGGTGTGTTCATTCAGGAAAAAAAAAAAAGTTAAAAATTAAAAGTTGCAGGCAGTTAATCTACGAATGAGGTTAGGACGGGTAAATTATCAGTTACGAATTGCCCTTGAAACCTACAGTAAGCAATTCAAACCTCATAATTAGCAGTGGAGATCATTGACATGCTGCCAACAGCCATTGGCTTGCCCTTCAATGAAGGGTTGCTCAACGTCTCTACAGCTGCATAGAAAGCATCCATATCTACATGTAGCCAAGTTCTCAACAGATCACGTGTAGCTTCTAGCTCTGAAATTCTTTTATCTGCCACCTGTACAAAAATATACTCTAATCCTAAGAGAAAAGCATTATTCAGACATATTCAAACATTATATTCCTTCTTGCTCTAGGATATGGACCAATTTCAGATACACACTGACAAGTAGAAATTTCCATTTTTCAAGGTAAAAAGAAGATGCCATTAGAGAAATGGATTCATTCTTGCCCATAAATCTAGCAACTTCCTAAACTTTTGTCATTGTTTTATAAAATGAATGTAATAAATATTATCTTGAGGTACATTAGGGATGCTTCTAATTTCTAAACAAAATCATTTCCTGCAAAAGCCTTTTAAAGTACCTCTTACCTATCTAAAAGTACTTTTGAGAATGTCAGTAGAACTTCATCAATGTACCATAACTTTGTGAACATCATGTGGGCAATTACACAAGCAGTCGTACATAAATTAACTTAAAATGTACCTTCTGATAGTGAGAAATATCAGCTGGAGTAAGCTTGGCACATCGAGCACGCATGTGCTCTATTTTCTGCCTTATAAAGGCCTCCTTGCGTTCCTCGTTCTCAAAATACTTCGATCCCTTGCTCATCTCATACACAACTCTTTGCACTTTCTCCTTGTCAACTCCATCCATACCTTAAAACGCCGCCGTTTCAACGAAAAAAAAAAACTCGTTAAAATAATCGAATTCAAATCAATCAATATATAATAAATCAAATAAGTTAACTACTTCACACGATTTATTCAATTTTCAGAAGATGAAAGAATTGTCCTATTGAGTTTCAAATGATTGCAAACGACATCATTCCCCAAGAAATTAGAAAAGGGAGAGCACCTGCTTTCGCGTTGGTGTAAACAGTGTGGTAAGACTGCCATGGCTTTGGTTTTGCTGTAGAAGATGAGGTTGAGCCTTCACTTTTCTCCATCTCTGTTCAAATCAAATGCTTGCTTCGCAAGGAGAAGAGGGAAAATATACACATTAAAGTATGGGTTAATTTCACGTACCATCCCAATGTTTTGAGTTATTTTATTGGAAGATACTTTTTATGATTTTTTTCACTATCGTCCCTTCGTTTAAGGATATCACAATGAGCGACCACGCTTCCCTTATAAAATCGTCAAAATAACATAAAATAGGACCACTTTGTTCTACATTAGTTATCTTTAACAACGATTTCACGCTTCGATTTATGAAACGATACAATATTGCAGTCCGTGGCCACAACACCCTTTGGGATAATCCCAACTTCCAACCCAGGTGGGTCTCTTCACTCTCACCAGCGCAACTTCAATAGGTTACTCGAAGGGTAAATGCCATTGTGTCAAGATACGATGGCCAACTTCAACTGGGAATGTTGTAGACAGGGTATTGCGTGAGTGGGGTGTAAGGGCGACGTTGAAGGGGACAACAGACGCTTAATGGTTTCTTCAAGGCCACCCTTTTCCATGGAGATTACGAAGTGAAGATAATTCACCCGGATGCTACAAACCATTCCTTCGCTCACAGTTTCAACGTGCCTTCAACAAATTCCTCGACAATGTTTCTTCAAGTTTCTACATGATAACTCCATCTTCTCTCGTTGTTACATATTTCCACAAACCAGCTTCAGATTACGCACTCAAACATAGAAAATTTCCCATTTTAAATGTGAAGAGAAGATATCTTTTGAGATATATTCACATTTCACAAGTGGATTAAATCATTCAAAACCATTAATCTAGCAACCTTCTAGATCCTTGTCCTCACTAAGCTCGGCCCCTGCATATATACATTACATATACACACACATATATGTACGTATATGCTTATGCGAACCCACATATTACTTTTTTGTGCAGTAATATTCTAGAAAAGGATAAGGCAGCTAGATTTTTAAACAAAATTTTCTAATATTATCGATAATCATAAGTAATATATTATTTGTGCAACAAAAGTGAAGAAAATATAAATTTTAATGAAAATTTGAACAAATATGTGCAAATTAAACAAGAAAACAAATAATATATCCTGACAGGAATCATCTACAATAACAATACTCAAATTCATCAAATCGATCGAGTAAAGCTCTGAGAGCGTTTGTTACAATAGTTGAATGGTAGCCCTTCAACTATTCGGCAGTCAAATAAGCTCTTGCATGGCCTTTAGATTTATGAGGCTGCTCGGTCACACCAATAATCTGATATTAATTTAAAGCTATTATGTTGATAGGTGCACATTTTTTGCTTTTATTAAATGCTTTTTAGCTTAGAATTTAGTTCGTTGGCATAGGATTAGTTCAATTTTAGTTTGATTACGTTTAAGTTTAACTTTATTTTGTTTTTGATCAGGTTGAAAGAAGATTTGGAAGAATAGATGCATAAGAAGTCAAATAAGAAAGAATTTAGAGAAACTGGATCCATGTCGCGGCGTGGCCTTTTGTCGCGCCATGGCGCAGCAAGGTAAAAACTTTGCGCTGAGGCATGGAAAGGAAATCGTGTTGAGGCGTCAAACTCTCGGGAAGCCAGAGCACATTTAGACAGAGATTTCACATCGAGACGTGGGACAATATCTTGCCGAGGTGCAGTTACACGGAGTCAAATTCCTTATACATTCTGGTTTAGGTTTTTGGGATAGAAGAACTAATATATATGAAGCCAACTCTTCAATGTAATAAAGAGGGACTAGAGATATAATCCAAAAGAGCACAACCTTGCGCGTCAGTGACGAACCAATGCCACAAGATCGAGAGATTTCCTTCCTGCTTCAAGATTTCTTCTCTAGTTTTACTGTCAAAATTTTTCATGTCTTCTTTTACATTCATTAGTTGTTTTCGATTCACCGTGAACTAATTTCTCTGTACTAAGGCCGTGATGTAGCCTAACCCTATGATTGAATGATTTGATTATTGATTTATTGAATTTCTAGAATAAATTACTGAGTGTCTGATCAATTGTCTTCTTTTATACAATTAATCAACGTATGATATTGAACTCTAGTTATAATGTGATATTAATGAAAGATAGCGCATAATAATTGAACTTATAATCTCACGCCATAATATGCATGTAAGATAAAGATATTTGTATGGGTTATGTAAATCAATCAGGATAATTCATAGAACTTAATGTATTTAAATGTTTTTAAACTCAGGTTAAAGATAATTGAGTTAGGCCTAATAGATAATTCTATTAGTAAGATTATTGTTGTTAGATTAATTAGACTTAGAATTCAATCAAACCATAATCAGGGAATCAATTTAGACAAGTGACGGTAAAATCATAATCTTAGCCTTCATCTCGTTCATATTTTCGTCAGAATCTTCTTTAATTGTCATATTTAATATTTTATTGTTCTTTTAGTCTAAAGAATAGTAATTAATTACTCATTCAATTTTTAATAATCTAAATAGAAAGTCTAGTTTAATTTAGTAATCAATTTATTTAGTTCTAGTGGGAATGATTACTTGATTTCACAATCATACTACTTGTACCGATTCGTAAACTTACGAGTTTCACAACATATGTCATTGAATATATTACTGCACGACAATCATTGATTATTTACACAGTACATGAAACACAAATTTAGGATAAAAATGTGGACGATAATTAATATTATTATTTAACTTAATGTATTTTTTAGTAAGTTATATATTAAATATGAATATGGTATTGTATTGACTCAAAAAACCGTAAGTGGCTCAATTATAAATGATCATCATGGATCTTATCGTTTAATTTGAGGACTAAAAATCTCTTTATATTTATATACATACCTTTTACAGCTTGCTAAATTTTTGCATACATATCTCTAGCTATATATATAATTATCATTGATCATGTCGTTTAATTTGATGACCAAAAATCTCTTTATATTTATATACCTACCTTTTACAGCTAGCTAAATTTTTGCATATATACGTATCTCTAGCTTTATACATATTTCCTTCTCTCCTTCCTATGTGTATAAATACTTGCCTGCAGGTATTATCATAGCCTGCAGCATTGTTCTTTTGAGTGCTCTCTCTAGCTCTTTGTGCATAACATATCTTTGCTGGGGATTTGTGATGAAGCTCGGAGTGAAAAGCAATTATCTGCTCTTGCTTTTGCCATTCTTTATAATCCTTTTTGCAGGTTAGATCTCTCTTTATATCCAAAGTCAATTTAATTGTTTAAGATGTGTAAAACTTGACGGCATTGTATAATGTGAGTTTTCCTTTTTGCTTTGTGGCATTGTATATATTAATGGATTGTTCTCGTTTTGTGTTCTAATTAAAACTTTGAGTGACCATTGTAAAGCAGAAGATGTATGCATGGCATGGTCCATTTTTTTTTGGGGGGGTTGATTAATAAGGAAAATGAATTACTAGAAGATATATATATGGTAATAAATATTTCAAAAAAATCTCACCAAATTGGTATATATATCGTAAGTATAAAAAATTTTCTTATTTAATTAGTGCATATATTTTATGTCTTATTACTGACCAAACAAAAAAGGAAAAAAAAATCAATTGACAAATCTCATTTTTCATTGCAGGGTTTGACGCTAGTGCTTTGACTTATGATTACACTGCTACCATCGAGGCAAGCCTTCCTACTCAGAAAAAAAAGCTAGCTCATCAAATAACGAATAAACGAAAGTCTATATATATAATGTCACCCAATACAATTTGTGAACGATTTGAAACTGTAGACTGATAAAATCATTCTGTATATCACATTTAATCTCTTTTCTTTTTATTTTTTTTTTCTTTTTATTTTCGCCATGGATTTCAGTGTTTGGCAAATCCCCATAAACCTCAGTATGCTGGAGGGATCATCACAAACCCAGAGTTGAATCATGGACTGAAAGGATGGTCTGCATTTGGGAATGCACAAGTGGAACATAGACATTCAAGAGGCAACCAATTCATAGTGGCTCACAGTAGAAATCAACCATACGATAGTATCTCACAGAGGATTTACCTGGAGAAGGACAAGCTCTTTACCTTCTCGGGTATATACATGTAACCCTAATCTCCTTTGCTTCTGCCTTGACTCATCTTTTACTAGTAAACGGATCGTCTAGTGATCACTGGATCGAGTATAACATCAAGTGACTCGTTGTGTGTCAATGCAGCTTGGTTACAAGTGAGCCAAGGAAAAGTTCCGGTAACAGCCGTTTTCAAAACAGCAACTGGGTTCAAGCATGCTGGGTCTGTTGTTGCCGAGTCGAAGTGCTGGTCCATGCTTAAGGGTGGCCTCACGGTGGATTCATCAGGCTACGCTGAGCTTTATTTTGAGGTGCTTTATTGTGATAATTAATCAAATGCATGCACTACTTTCATTTTCCTTCACCGCACACGCACAGACTCTCAATATCCATTTTTGACACACTCAATATCCATTTTTGACACATAGGAAGGATTGCAATCTATCTCAACAAATATCTCATTCCATTTCTCCTCGCAAGAAATTCATGTTGTGTTGAAGTTTGTTTCTTTATTGACATTTAAAGTTTGTCCAAGATTCTAAAACTTTTCCAAATTCTATAGAGCAACAACACATCAGTTGAGATATGGGTCGATAGCGTATCATTGCAACCCTTCACTGAGGTGGAGTGGAGGTCCCATCAAGATCAAAGCATTGAGAAGGTGATATATTAATTCGGGTGATATTGATTGTCTAATTATGTATCAATCTTTTTTTCGTTCTTTCCATAATTCAACTAAATTATTATTTCAAAAATAAGCAATAAAGCAATTATGAATTTTGGCAGACACGTAAGAGAAGAGTAAGGATTCAAGCAATCGACAAACAAGGCAATCCCCTGGCTAATGCAAAAATCTCAATCGAGAAAAAAGACTTAAGAGCACCAATTGGTTGTGCTACGAACAAGAACATCCTCACCAACGACAACTATAAAAAATGGTTCACTTCAAGGTTCGGATTGACGACATTTGAAAATGAAATGAAGTGGTACAGCAATGAACCTTCCCCTGGCAAAGAGGACTATTCAGCAGCCGACTCCATGCTTCAATTCATGAAACGAAACAATATTCAAGTTCGTGGCCACAACGTATTTTGGAATGATCCCAAATATCAACCCAGTTGGGTTGCTTCACTCTCACCGGCGGAACTTCAATCGGCTACTCAAAGAAGGTTAAATTCCGTAGTGTCAAGATACAAGGGCCAACTTATTGCATGGGATGTTGTAAACGAAAACTTGCATTTTTCTTTCTTTGAGAGTAAGTTGGGGGGAGATGCATCAGCAATCTTTTACAAGGATGCTCACCAATCAGATCCATCAACTTTTATGTTTATGAATGAGTATAACACAATAGAGGAGAGTGGAGATCCGGCATCAACACCGGCTAAGTACCTTCAAAAGCTGAGACAGATCCAAAGTTATCCTGGTAATAGTGGTGCACGAATGGCAATCGGGCTCGAGTCTCATTTCCGTGTCCCAAACCTTCCTTACATTAGAGCTTCTCTTGATACTCTTGCTGCAGCACGCCTTCCCATCTGGCTCACTGAAGTAGATGTTAAAAGTGGTCCACAACAGGTAATAAAAACTTATTAAAATTATGCTTTTATACTTAAAAATTTCATTAACTTATGTTACTGCTAGAGTTCAATCAGGGGGGATTTATCCCTGTCAGTTATACAGTGGGAAGGCTTATAACTTATAAGAAGAGGGACTAACCCTTTCTCCTCCTCATGAGGACCCCTTTGAACATCAAACCCGTATGGACGGATATTATATCAACCAAATTTTTCTAATACTATATTTTTTTTTTCCTGGATGAATGATGTGGGCAGGCACAGTACCTAGAACAGATCCTGAGGGAAGGGCATGGTCACCCTAGTGTCCATGGAATTGTAATTTGGGCAGCTTGGTCGCCTCAGGGATGCAACATAATGTGTTTAACTGATAACAATTTCAAAAATCTGCCAACTGGGGATGTTGTAGACAAGCTATTGCATGAGTGGGGTTTAAGGTCTAGGTTGGAAGGTGCAACCGACGCTGCTGGCTTCTTCGAGGCCTCCCTTTTCCATGGAGATTACGAAATGAAAATGATTCATCCGGATGCCACAAACCTCTCCTTTGCTCAGAGCTTCAAGGTGCCTTCAACAAGTTCCTCGACAATGCTTCTTCAAGTTTCTACATGACACAGCTCTTCTCTCTTTGATTCTTCTTTCGATTAGACAATAGTAGTTTTTTGTACTAGAAGTACACGAAAATAAATAGCAAGAATCTCCAGCTTAATTTACGTGAGTATACTCTGCTTGTTTATGATTTTTAGCCACACGGATATTGGGATGTTCTAGGAAAGAATTTTGAGTCCAATCTTAATTTCTTGATTTGATGGAAAAATAAATAAATTAAACTTAGAATTTGGTTAATTATGCAAATGTTCTCTCTTTATTTAATATTTACAGTAAGCTTATAACATTTAGAGGTAGAATCTATTGCAATTTAAAATTTTTATTCTAATCTAATGGGTGCGAGAGAAAAATTAAAAATATAGATTATGAAAATAATTGCGAAGGGAATTAATTTTATCAAAGTAATTATGTAATCAAATATCACAATTTTTATTGAATAATTATATGTAAATTAATGGGTAATTAATATATGTTAAATATTAACAATAAAAAAAATTCATGAATTATATGTTTTTTTAAATTTTCAAGTAATTTGACTTACTTCACTTGACTGTAATCTATACATAGGACTTAACCATTAAACTATAATCATGAAACTTGATGTTTAGTGGATTGTAAAAATACATATGAATAAATGATTACAATAGTAATGTGACGTCTAATACTATTATACTAAATCAAGTTATAAGAGAGTAGTTATATAAGTGACACTCATAAAGCAAATTATTAACTGTTTATCCATCTTGATTTGATGATTCAAAAATTAGTAAAAAATAAATTAAAATTAATGATAATTCATCAACTCTTTAACCTCTTTTAAGTTAAAAAAAAAATGATTCCAATCCTTTAATGTACATAATATCTTTATATTGACAATTACATTATCGTTCTACTTTATATATGTTAAAATAAAAAAAATACTTATTTGAGACAGATATATCATGTCAATATATTGAGGTGGTACATCTGACAATTAATATTTAATCGTGTGTTGAAAATAGTTGAAATTACCCTTTTTTTTTCTCAAGTTTTCCTCTATTTTCTCAACCCACCCATAAAATTTATGTCACCATTTAATTAGATAAGAAAAGTTGAGTTCTCAATTTTTTTTTCTCCATTTTCGCAACCACTCGATTATTTGCATCTCTTAGTTGAATAGGCTTACTAAATCAACATAGTGATCTAGTAAACTTCACTTGCATCTAGTAAACTTCACTTGTTAACTGTCACAATTATCTCTCTTTTTCTTTTTTCTAAAAAAAGGTTGCCTACTGTAAGCAAAACGTTCTCTACATTAATTATTTGCAGTCATGAAAGCAACTGCTCGCAGAAGCAAAAGCCTAATATGCCAAGCTTCTTTAATTCTCTTCCAATTGTGTGCTATCATCCATTTGTATGTAAAATTTTACAAATCTAAAATTTAATTCTGAATCTCGATTTATCCACTAACTGTAATACCATATTGAATAATTATTTTAAAAAAATATATATGACAGTCTCATAACTCAGAATCTGATATACTAAAATATGCACATTGAATAGTGACAACCTGCATTGTGGCATTGTGCTTGAAGGTTGAGTTGTTGCATTCGAAGCCTCCGATGCTTCTCCATAAAGGGATCTAACTTTCCAAACATAGAGAAAGAAAAATATGTTATATGATGAATCTTTCCAATATTGAAAACACTGTAAAAGCTAGCCAGCTGTTTATATCCTTGTATTGCCATAACCCATTGTGCACTGGCATTGTATTTCAATAAATGATTCAGTCTTAAATTTTCCAACTACGTCGAGACACTTTGTGTAAAATTCCAAATTTGTTTCACGGGATAGAAAAGGAAGATAATCTCTGTGATCTTGTTTGTGTGATCTTGAATTGTCTGCGGCTCTCAACTGCACATGTGTACATCCGTTCCGTACATGCTTTTGTGTTTGCTTGTTTTGAGGGAAACTGTTCAAGGCCTTCTGTTCCATTATTGTATTGATTTGGTATGTAAAAGGGTTCATTTGGACTGCTTTTTCCCCATATCCATCGGAAAAACAAACATCTAATTTCAGGGAAAGCTTTATTTTGGTGTCAAACATGATGACCATTTCTGAAACTTGCATGTTACTGCTTTCCTGTCTTTTTCTTTGTTCAGGTACATATCTCTATCCCTTCTCAAACCCTATAGCATAAGCTTATTGTATATAATAAAATGGTATTTGACAGAACAAAGGCTGATAAAGTTTTATGATTATGAACGTTTCTCCTTTTCCAATATTAAGCTAAACAATGTTCAAGATTATCTTTGCTTATGTGTTCCCTTTCAAACTATGCAGGGCAGAGGATCCATGCTTTGCCATATGACTACTCTGCTACAACTGAGGCAAGTAACCTTAAGTTATTCAGAAACATTTATAAAGTTACAGTATCTGCATGGCCAAGTGCTTGTACCAATTATCTACAGAGGATTCCTCGATTTATGATAACATACTGAAACACTTTTTTATGTAAAAATTCTCTATGAAGCAGTGCTTGGCAGAGCCCCAGAGAACTCTTTATGGAGGAGGACTCATAGTTAATCCAGAACTTAATCAGGACATGGAAGGGTGGACCCACGTGTCTGGACAAGGAGCATCCAAAGAAGGGACATCAAAAGAGGCCAATAAGTTTAATGTAACAGACAACAGAACACAATCTCTGGCGTGTTTCTCCCAGAAGGTTCAGCTTGAGAAAGGAAAAATCTATATTTTTTCTGGTAAATCTTTCCCATTCAGTTAAATTTGGGTGTTTTTTTCCTTTTTCTTTACTTACATATTAATATCAATAGAACAAAAAAAAAGCATTAACTCAATTGAGTAAGAAAAGGGAAATAAAGCTTTGTTTGTAAGATTTCAACTAAGGCTTGATTGCATTTTCAGCTTGGGTTCAAATCAGCCAAGGAAGTGAGACTATTTTTGCTATATTTAGGACTTCTGATGGCAAACAGATACCTGCTGGTAAAACTGTAGCAAAGCATGGTTGCTGGTCTTTGCTCAAAGGTGGACTAGTTGCCGATTTCACTGCCTTTGTGGAGATTCTTCTTGAGGTAAAGTGCTTCCCAAGCCTTTCCTCTTATTTTTCCCAAGAAGGAACTTTTTAAGTCATTATTGAATTGTACTTCTTGCAATCATTTTGTCAACTAGCTAAACCCATTTTATAACTTATTTAGCAAGGAAACAAGGTAAAGCAGAAACATAAATTATTAGTAAACTATACCATGTATCCAAGAAGAACCAAAAATCTAAGTTGACCTATGGCCGTGGCTCATCATGGGCATCAATTGCAAGACAAAATACTGTGAAACATTGGAACATAAAAAGTACCTTCATCGGCTTTCTTTGTTATTCTTTCATGTTTCTACTAAATTTGTATGAAGTGAAGCAGAAGCAGGACAATGAGACCAATGAATTAAACTTGATTTGATTTCTCCTGAATGCAGAGCAAGAACACAAAAGTGGAAATATGGGCTGACAATGTCTCGTTACAGCCATTTACTAAGCAGCAATGGAGATTCCACCAGGAGAAAAGCATTGAAAAGGTAATAAAATCACCGACACATCTATCAGTCCATTTAACAATAAAATTCACCCCATACATCATTTTACTTAGAATTCATGTTTGAACCTGAGCCCTGTCCCTGCAGGTGCGCAAGCGCAAGGTGAGGTTCCAGTTAAATTTTGCTAATAAAACAGCATTTGAAGGTGCAATAGTCTCTATCAAGCAGACCAAGTCAGGCTTCCCATTCGGTTGTGGTATGAATCATAATATACTCACAAGCACAGATTATCAGAAGTGGTTTGCCTCGAGATTCAAGTTCACCACTTTCACAAATGAAATGAAATGGTACAGCACTGAGATAAAACAAGGACAAGAAAACTATACTATTGCTGATGCCATGGTAAAATTCGCCAAGCAGAATGGTATCTCTATAAGAGGTCACAACATCTTCTGGGACGATCCCACGCAGCAGCCTAATTGGGTCAAGTACCTTTCATCCAAGGACTTGAGAGAAGCAGCAGTAAAAAGAATAAATTCACTGACTACAAGATATGCAGGACAGCTAATTGCCTGGGACGTAGTGAATGAAAATTTGCATTTCAGATTCTTTGAGGATAAACTTGGTGAAAATGCTTCTCTGGCATTCTACAAGGGAGCTTACCAGCTTGATCCAAAGACAACCATGTTTATGAATGAGTACAACGTCATTGAGTCTGCTGGAGATAAAACAGCAAATGCTGCCAACTACATGAAGAAACTTCGGGAAATTTCGTCATATCCAGGAAGTGCTGGTATTTTACTTGGAATTGGATTGCAAGGCCATTTTGAATCTAGCCAACCAAACCTTGCTTACATGAGATCTTCTTTAGACATTCTAGGATCAACAAAATTGCCTATATGGCTTACAGAAGTGGATGTCCAAATTGGCCCTCATCAGGTAATTGAAAACAAAATTAATACACTTTATATATCTTAACATATCTTAGCTCTTAAACAGCAAATTTCTGAGACTACTTTCCCTTGCAGGCAGAATACTTGGAGGAGATACTGAGGGAGGCTTACTCACATCCTGCAGTCAAAGGGATTATCACTTTTGCTGGGCCTCAAAGTGCTGGTTTTCATGTAATGCCTCTAGTAGACAATCAGTTCAAAAATACTCCAGCTGGAGATGTTGTGGACAAGCTGCTTGCAGAATGGAAATCCGGGAAGCTTGAAACAATTGCAAGTAGTACAGGATCCTACGAAGTTTCATTGTTTCATGGAGATTGTAACATAACTGTTAAGCACCCTGTGACAAATGCTTCAACTTCTATCATTTTCAAGGTTACCGAAGACCTCCCAAAAGGAACAATACATGTTCAGGTTCATCCCTGAATCTTGTGGATCCATCTTAAAATCTTCCTATAAAATTTTCAAGATCAATTATATATACTGGAATGTACCAGCAACATTCTATATTATAACAATTATAATCTTCAAAATTTTGAAAACATCGGAAATATAATATTACAGATTGGTCAACTAAATTTGAATCTGCTTACCAAAATATTCATTTTTTTTTTCAATGCGAACCAATCTGATTCTTCTTTTTTTTTTTTTTTCCCTTCCCTGGTTAATTTAATCATTTCCTTATTGTCAAATTTATTACTTTTATTTGGANTAAATTTGAATCTGCTTACCAAAATATTCATTTTTTTTTTCAATGCGAACCAATCTGATTCTTCTTTTTTTTTTTTTTTTTTCCCTTCCCTGGTTAATTTAATCATTTCCTTATTGTCAAATTTATTACTTTTATTTGGAAACTCCAATGTACATGTAGTTCGATTGTCGAAGTAACCAAGCTTTTTCACCAAGTGCTGTAAGGGACAATGACTTGTGTGTCTCCTGGATTTAACATATTTTCAGTTTTCACAAACACAAAACTGGAGGTAGTGTTCTTTTACTTTTAAAAAATATTCAAAGCGAAAAAGAAGAAAATAACTTTAGTTGTTTATATATTAATTAATCTCGACTGGCAGAGATCAATAATATGGATTGATGATGAATACTATGCATCCAATATATTGGTAAAATACTTGAATCTTATTCAACATATTACATAAATATTTTCTGGGTAAAATGTATAAATGTGTAGGTATATATTTTCGTAAACAAATAAATAATACACATTTAATGCAATTGCTTAAGTAGTTTATGCAGGCTCTGACATAATTAATATAAATTTTTTGGGATATTTATTTTAATCCATAAAAATATATTAAAAACAGTAACATCTCTCTTTATCTAAAACTAAGGTTGACCCCTCAAAAGATAACTTCTATTATATGTAATTTAAAGGATAAAAGTATCATCTGACAAAAAATTTCTCTTGTTTTAAGAATATAACAATACTTTCACTAATTCAATATTAATTACAGATAAAGAGCGATGTTAAATTGTAAAAACGTATTATTTGGAGGCTCAAATCAAATATCGGGAAAGTTTTTAGCCTAACTATATTGTTGAATGAGAAAACCATTTATGGGTGAGTATCCATGGAGAGCATGTGGGTCTATATAATATGCAAAGTGACAAACTCAATAAAAGCAAGAGAATATTTTTATGATAATGACAAATATCACTATTACAAAAGCATATTGGTTACCAGTGCACGCTCCTCCCTCATCCTCAGAATCTAATAAAAAAAATCAATTAATTAAAATTAAAATGAAACTGAAGTAGCCTTATCGGCTCCTTACAGATAGAACGCAAGCTACGGCCGCCATGATAATGGTGCTTGCAATGAAACTCACGTCGTCAAACATGTTTGCAAAACGCATCTCCTGCAAATACCACAGGGTAGAAACACAGAGTCTCAGCCCATTGAAAACCTCTATCAAGATACCCATTTGCAGCCAACCTGCAGCCAATGCAACCCACAACACAGGGAGAATAATAAAGAAAGTAGAAACTGATCAGTAAAAGCTAAACCTAAAGCGAACACGCAGAAACTCAAAGTGATGAATAAACTACTGAAGCTGCTTAATGATAATAATATTATTATGCATATATGTCCAGTTTTGAAAATCAAGAATGTATTATATGTTGGATGGTAGTACGTTATGGGACTTGGCTCCACGTGAAAGAGAGTAACAAGAAATGGTGAAACATGTAAGTGCAGGTCGAGAGTTAAAAAAGTATATAAAGAGATAAATGGGTTGGAGTTTTGCGAATCGAAATATTTCTCTGCTATTTCCAGGATGCTTCCTTCTGATGTCGTGAAATGGAGGCTGATGATTCGGAGAGGCCGCCGTGAGGGCCCAGCTGGAGGATTATGGCTTGTCGTGATTAGCATCATAATCATTCACAAATACCAGGATGTGGAATCGGAACTCTCTGGTGCCATGCTTCAAAAAGGTGCAGCAGCAGTATTGATAACTCCAACGACTCGACAGCTCGACCATTATTGAATCCGAGAATTTTGTAAGACGAATATCGAATAATATTTAGATATGATATGTCCAAGTATTATGATAAAATGATATTAATTTTATTAATTAATAATTATCTGATCATATCTCTAAAATATTTAAAAAAAAAAAAACGGGGGCTCTGAGAGAGTCCAAGTTCTCCCGTTTTGGATTATTAAATTAAATCTAAAAATAAATTAAATTGGAAAGTTATAAATCCTTAAAAGTGGCGAATAAAAATAATAAAAAATTAAAAAATGAACACATAAGTAGCCCACACGTATGCACAGTCAAGCAAAACCCACAAACTGACAACCTGGAGATTGCAACTGACTAACTGTAGCACTCGAACTGCACTTTAAAAATGATGCCGTTTAGTCCTACTCATCCTCCGCGCGTGTCTTCTCCTCACCACGTGACATCCCACAGCTGCTTAAGAAACCAAATACCATTGGCCCTCACTCGCCACTCACCCAGCAAAGCGCGTGGAATCTGGAAAGAAATTCTTTGTTTTGTCTGTAGTTGAAAAAATTATTTGTCGGTTTTGAATTTTGATCTCTTTAATTAAAAATCAATGTAATGATTTCATTTATCGATTTAAATAGCGAGGGAATTGAAGAGGAAAGGAACAGAGCGAAGGCAATAAAGTAGTTGAAACTTTTTCACTTCGAAATCGGAACCCTAAAATCGACCCAAAATGGGTTTATGGGAAGCTTTTCTCAATTGGCTTCGAAGGTAAGCTTCTGTCTCTTGTTTGGATGCTGAGAGAGCGAAGGAAAATGAAAAAGATAAAAAAGCAAGAAAACAGATTGCCAGTCAAAATTTGAATTTCACGTTTTGGTTTGAGAGTTTTCTGTGTCGTTTGATTCTGATTGTCTTGAATAGGTTGTTAGTTTTACAGTTCAATTGTTGGAAAGATCTGTTGTGATTTTGGCGTGTTGATTAGATTTTGTGTTTAGGTGTTCTTGACTGGATGTTCATGAACAGATTGAATCGAATATAGCTATGGCTGTTGTGTTATAAGACTTTCAGATGTTCTTAGAACCTAATTGACAATGCCATTTGATAACTGGTGGATGCATGTGTTGTGTTGTTTTACTTTGGTACTAGTTTTTTGGTATGTGTGTTGTGGTGAAGTCTTTTATCTTAGTGCTGGT
Organism: Bursera cuneata; assembly: GCA_026212285.1. NCBI lineage: Eukaryota > Viridiplantae > Streptophyta > Magnoliopsida > Sapindales > Burseraceae > Bursera > Bursera cuneata. The sequence goes on along the minus strand of JANLJB010030758.1, from coordinate 8,934 downwards.
TCTATAGTGGTGATGGAGACGAGGAAGTGATAGTGGTGGAGGCCATGTCTATGTGGTTGTGGTTTTGTTGTTGGGGTTCTGATGTTCTTGAGGTGGTGTTGATTTGTCAATTATGGGAAGTTTCTAGAATCTGGTGGCGGTTATTGTGGAATAGTAGTGAAGGTGTTGAAAATGATGCGGTTCTTTAACAAGTTGTTGATGAACACACTCTCTAATGTTTTTTGAATTTGAGTTTGATAATTAAACAAGCTCAAATTTGCTTTAAAAATATTAGGAACTGTCTAATGAAAATATTATGTGACATCTACTTAGCCTAGTGTTTTGGGTACAAAGAATGGTCCAAACAAAAGCATGTCTCATCAAAGTAATGGGAATAGATCCATAAGATTCTGTAATTTTGTTTATGGAAGTAGCATTTTTGACAAATAGTTTTGTTTTTTGTTTTTTTTTTTTTTTTAAGAATAGTGACAATCAAAACAGTCTAGTAATATTATCTGAAAGAGTTGTAAGATAATAAGAAAGATTTTTTTTGTCTCCCAAATAAGTTTAAGATGCATAAAACATGTTTAAAACATTTCTGATTAAAATAATGGGCTTTGAGAAAGTGAGCTTTGTACCTTCATATCTTACTTCTCAAATAACGGATCAAGCACATTTTATTTTGTTTTGTTTTATCTTTTTCCCTATGGATAGCTCTTTTAATTGGAATGAATTTCTTACTATCTTCTTTTCTGATTGTAGTCTCTTTTTTAAGCAAGAAATGGAGTTATCTTTGATAGGCCTTCAGAATGCTGGCAAAACATCCCTCGTAAATGTTATTGCAGTAAGTAAATATCCATTTGAGAGATCTAATCTCCTTTTAATATGTTTTTTCTCCTGTTCTTTTGCTGATCGCTGAATTTTAATTTTTGTATCGTATCCCAAGACTGGTGGATACAGTGAAGACATGATACCAACGGTGAGTAAAATTATGAAGTAATTTTCTTATGCCTTCTATTTTACCACTGGTAAACACATGCATGACAGGTTTTGTGCACTTTGACAAGCTCTTGTTTTTCATTTGGTTTATTTCTGTGGACATTATGCTGAAGCATCTTTTTTCTACAGGTAGGATTTAATATGAGGAAGGTGACTAAAGGGAGTGTAACGATAAAATTGTGGGATCTTGGAGGTCAACCAAGATTCCGCAGTATGTGGGAGAGATATTGTCGTGCAGTTTCAGCTATTGTGTATGTCCCTAAACTTCTTAACCAATATTGACTGACCTGTCTATAAATTAGGAAGTTTTCAATCATTTCAGTTCTTTCTCAATTTTATGGGGTGCCTTGTTCTTTCATTGTGTAATGCTCTATCATATGTACAATCTGCTATTTGCTTGTTATTTCATTCTATACATGTTCATTTGGGTTTCCTCATCACTTTTGGATCTATGTTGTTTGGATTTCGGAAGATATTGGTCTTTATTTTGGTTAAAACCATATGCATTTACCAGTCTTTTGGAGCCTGTTCCATAAGCAATTTCCAATAATTTAACCTTGTAACTGTTAGAGGTTGTTTTACTTAATAATATTGCACTCAGATATTCTTGTTTCAGTGAAAGCAACTGGACTAGATTTCTATATAGGTTTTCTAAATTCTATCAGAATTTCAGTTGGATAAAATTTTTTTCTGGTATAAAGGTTTATTTGATCCTTTTGTCCCTAGAATTTCACTTGTTTATATTTTCCAATATTTCTATCATACACTCTCTCCGTTCCTAATTTTTCCTCAGTTATTCCCTGACAAAGTCACTGTAGTTCCAACTAATTTGGTTAATTCTTCTGTGAGATGGAGTGAAGTGTCTAGTCAATGTTGTCAATACCTTTTATAAGTATTGGGGAAGCTGGTACTCTTGGTCTCTCGTTCTCTTTATCTATATTTTGATAATGCAAATTCTGTATTATCCGTGATTACAGGAAATTGCAGCTGCTAAGTTTCTGCAGATCTCTAGGTTTAATTTTTCAGATTTTTTTAACAAGTCTCTTGATAATATTCTAACGCTGAGAAACCTACACTTAAAAGAAAATAATAATAAATAAATAAATAACCAAAAGAAAAAGAGAGAGAGAAAGAGATAGAGAAACCTACACAACTAGACCTGCTAGTCTCATATCAACAAATTGACTGAAGTATTTGGGAATTTTTGCAAATCCAAACTCTTCTTCTACCATACAACCTCCTGCAGGTACCACAATAATTTCTAGGATGGTGTTTTCCAGAGGCTTGCATTCCGAAACAAAATACAAACTTATATTTGGTTTGACTTTTGGATTAAGTTTCATTTATCAACTCCTTTATTGATGACCTTCTATTAGTGGGTGTGTTTTGGAGGATATTGGAAAGTATAAGCTATATGCGTCATAATTGTGCTATGAATCATTCAAATTAGTCGTTTTGGTGTTTCAATTTCTTCTTCTCTCCTACTTTAGTTTGGTCAAGCTGAGCCATGATGCTTTGGTATTATTAATAATATTTTAGTATCATTCTTTTTGTCCTTTTCCTGGGGAGAGTGGTGAGGGGATCAGCAGGTTGGGAGGAGATTTAGTCACCAATTATTTTCAGTGTTATCATATCGTGTGTCCTAAGTAGTAGAGTTGCATACGCCCTCCTATTTTCTTATTGTTCTTAGTTGACATTCCATTTATTCCCCATTCCTTTATATACTAATGCTATATATACGTGATGTTATCCATTGCTTATCTTATTTTCTCTTAATTGAATGCTGAGATAGCATTTTAGGTATGGGGCTGTTGAAAATCAAGGCCTGTATTCAAAATACGATGCCTCTATATTGTTCATGACCTTCAGTGCTTACGAAATTGCTATGTTTATTAGATACAAATGCAGATTTGTTTGACCTCTTGTGTTTTTATGTTGATGTCGTATTTTGCAGCTATGTTGTGGATGCTGCTGATTATGATAACCTACATGTCTCAAGAAGCGAACTCCATGACTTGTTAAGTAAGCCCTCACTGCATGGTATCCCATTGCTGGTACTGGGGAACAAGATTGATAAACCAGAAGCCTTGTCTAAAGAGAATCTGACAGAACAAATGTAAGTGGGCAGCCTAGAAATTTGGAACTGTTGTGTATGGCTTCTCAAAATTAATCTGCTAAATATCATCAATGTCATTTAATGCATAATTGCATGGTTAAAACTAATCCCACCATTTCCCGGAAAGAAAAGCAAGAAAAGGGTGAGAAACATGTAGTTTTTTGCCCAATATGTGCTGTCTTCAGAATCAGCAAATGACACTCAACAGATAGAGATCATGGAATAATGGGGGGAAAAAGTGTATATCTTGATCTAGTGTCCCTCTTCATTGGTTTTGTTTCGATATGCTGCAAGTTCTATGCATAATGATGTGCAAAGTGTGAGAATGTTGTTGTGCTATGCAGGGGGCTAAAGTCCATCAATGATAGAGAAGTTTGCTGCTTCATGATTTCATGCAAGAACTCTTCCAACATTGACGCAGTTATTGATTGGCTTGTAAAGCATTCAAAATCGAAGAATTGAGTCAATTCCTGTCGTTTTGGGCGTATATTGGCACCATTTGACTGACTGTTATCAGGCTGGTGAAAGTGAGGGAAGTGACTTCTGCTGTTTGTCTAATTGGGTTTATTTGTGTGAGCATTGTCTTTATTCTACTCGGCTTCAATCGTATAATACATTAGCATTGGGGATGGAAAATTGGGAAACACCCGTGTATTGGTGTTGGGTTATGAAGTGAGATTTGACTCTTCATGTATAGATCTTGTGTGAATTGCTTTGTAAACATGCTATATTAGCTGTTTCTTTAATGAAATGATGGTTTTCTTTTAGTTCTGGTCGGTAATGCCACTATTTCTGTTTACAAAACTTTTTTTGGTTTTTGCTTGCTAGGGAATGCCCGTACTCCATTATTTTTCATCTGACTAAAACATCCATTACATTCATCTGTAGAAAGAACTTGAATGGAACCCCACTGTTTCTTTCCAGACAATCACTGCATTTTATTGATGAGCAAAGTGGAATAAAATGGGACTTTGGTCTCAGAGGATAAAAAGTTGTCAGTGTATTCTTCCTCCAACCTTACGTAAGTATAATCAACCCAACTTCATATCAACACTTCATTATTTGATAGTACCAATTATATTGAACAGTTTTCTACCTTATATAACAGAAAGCTTGGAACAACTTCAGCAGAATCATGTAGATGGCAAGTTTAGGTTTCGTTTGAGCCTCTATACTTTTGTGCCAAATTGTTTATAAAAAAAGGGTAAAAGAAATTAGACAAATGTAGATGTTTTCATTTTTGTTTACGGTACAAGAAGTTTTCATGAAATATGCCGTGATACTAATCTAATCTATTTGATTTGAGATTGAAGTGACAGAGAGAAAGGATCGCAAGAGAGCAAATTCTAGTTCTCTGCAGTCATGATTCAAGAGAGGGTGGAACTCAAGAATCTTCAAAATTCTTTTCTTTATTTCCTATTCATATTTCACCGTTTAATTGGCTGCAAGCCCAGCTTTATCTTTTCTTGACCTTATCATGATCCAATAATTGAAATGCTATAACTTGACATGTACCTGAGAACTATCAAACGGATCAGATCATTTTCCAAACTTGTTTCAGAAAATGAATTTATCGATAAAAACAAATATATATATATATATGCTATTCAAAAGATCCAAAAACGCATCTGATATCATTTCTACAAAACAGAATTGCGCTTAGGAAATCCTTCCACTACTTTCTCCTAGCATCAGTCAGGGCAAGAGAAACTAGAAATAGAAAATAGTCTAACAAAGTTTACACAGTTTTACTCAGATGGGATAACCAAACTCTCCTCCTCTCATCAGTCATGGCAAGAAAAGCTTTCCTCCATTCAATATCAACTACTTTCTCCAAAAACTTCACGAAAGTATCATCATCGACCCCCATGGCCTCAACAATCTGTATACATTCTGCAGTGGGAAACAGATCAGTCTTCACAGGCTCTCCAGGATTTGACTCTTGAGCTTTGGATTTGTGTTTCTCTATTTTGTAACTCAAAAGTTCATAACACATTTCCATATAGTTTTCAATTTTATCACAAATGCTTTTTGAATGATGATCAGAGGGTGATTGATTAATAAACCGACGAACTCTTTTGCCTTTGCTATTCTCAACTTGAGGATCTGTTTCACCAACATCCTCGGAGAGATTAACATGCACGCCAGAATAGAGAAGGTTTTCCTCCACTTCACGATCCTCATCTGAGTTAGGAGGAATTTTACTTGATATAAAATTCATCTCACCTGTTGCAGCAGCCGTGTTGAAAATCTCCCCTAAGAGGTCATAGTAATCTAATCCTCTCCTACGATATGGCTTTGCTCCTGGGACTCTCTGTAGAAAGTTGTAGATGAGTATCTTACTTGATAGAAGCCAAATACAGATTGCAACTGTGTTAAGCAGAAAACTTACCTTAATGTACTCTTCCCAAACATCATCTGATGCAATCACAGTTTTTGATTTTGGATCCCACTTGAAACCGGTATGATTAATTAAGCTAGAAAATTCACGATGTTTCTTCCTTAAGCGGTTGAACTTTGACTTTAGTTGTGGGACTGTATATCTTCTACTAATTTCAGCAAACAATTCATTGCTTATCATCGCCCAAGTCTTCTTAGAAAATGTTGATGTTTGAAGCTCACCGTTTTTTACATGTTCATACAATATACGAATATATATTCCCTCATACCTTGTTGTCCATTCAGCTTTATCATCGCCATCAACATCCATTTCCTTCTACAATGTTGAAAAAAAATAAAAAATAAAAATAAAAATTAGAGTCATTCATAAATATCAACATTAACATAAAGATTCCACAATGGAGAAATCCATTCTTTGCATGTTGGGTTGTATTTATACTTTCATATTTAAGATAAAGTTTCTTAGAATATTGAAAATTTTGTGAACACACAAGAGACATGTATTTCAATATTAATAGTCAAGACATCATTGGAAAGCATGACCTTAGACTTTTATAGTTACTGCAGTGGCGTTGTAAAATGAATTTTATAGACTGCAAATTAAATTATATATATTAGCCAGTGATATTCATTAGGCAAGTTGTGCATCCCAGAAGCTTGAGGTACACTAGTCTCTCTCACTATTTTACATCCAATTTTGGTTGTAGCCAAGTTTTGAACTTCAACCTAGCTACAAGTCAGTCTTAATTAATTGCAACATTGCATATGGAAGCACTCAAATTTCTTTCTTATTTATTTATGGAATAATGTTACACATCCCAAATAGTAGCATTCTGTCCCAACTGATGTGTCCTCCTATGTAGCATTGACATATCACTTGCCACATACACTTTTCATTCACATGTCAATGCCACATAGGAACAAACATCACTTGAAATAAAAAATTTAGGATACTACTTGGTATAGGTGGTAATATTCTTTATTTAAATTTAGTAGATCAGTTAATTTCATTTGTTTATCTGCGAAAGTGTTTTGCTTCCGTCGGTTCATATTGCATTTGTAGGTAATTCTTTTGCTACGATTATTCGATCTGTGACCTCGATGGTAAGCACATGAGTCATTGATATAGTTACTTTAGGTGCAATTCTAGATACATGACAGTGATCATTTGCTGTCCTAATTGAAGCTTTGCCTTCTAAGTTTGAGGTCTACCCATTTACTAATCAGATCAGCCAGAAAAGAATAGCACAACTGTTAAAGATAAGAACTCATCTACAAACTTTTTCGTAATGCTAATGCCTTTCAGGCAGAATCCGCTTGACTGGTTCACATACATATGAAAAAGTTCTCTATTATCATACTCTGCATTGTTTAATATCATAGGCCGGTGATTGTTGTGGAATATTCACATTTCAAATAACAAACACAAATTTGATTTATACATATTTATTCACATATGCACAAAAATGTACCAAGTTATCATATCTTGAAAATCAAATAGTGTAAGTGAATGCTACATGAAAAAAGGAAAATTACCTCCAGAAACCAGTCCAAGCCGTAGCTTTACAATTCTTTATGCCCAATATGAACCCAAAATTCCCTTCTCTTGGTTCCGATGATACAGTAGACAATGAAAACTTAGCTTGAATGCTGGTTAAGTACATGCAAAAATATTATTGTGTAAGATAAAAGTCAAACTAGAAAAGGAAAAAAAAAAAATCGTTTAAATCAGGAAAAGAACTAAAATCCATATTGCAAGAGCAAAATCTGTGATTTTTCCCATTTAAATCAGACTTTTCTGCATATATGTAAAATCATCTTATCGAATGGCAAGTAAATATTAATAATCACAAGTTTTCTAACAACAAAACTTGTAGAATTCCCAAGTCTGACAGTAGTATAGAGAAATTCTGGAATTTCAGGGTATCAAATAATTTTTAAAAAAAAAATTTACTTGCAAAACTAACATAACTTCACATCATATTCTCAGCTTTTAACTGTAAATTTCTATGCTTTCTGGCAATCTTTTCATAAACACAAATGCAAAACAAGGACTCCCATATACCCATAACTTGGCATGGGCACAAAATTAACAGAAGGTCACTCCTTTGGCTAACCCCACGATTAAAAAATTCATTTTTTTAATTTATCTTTTGCGTTCTCAATCTTTTCCCACTATTTGAACAGGTTCACAAACGGGGTTGAGTTGAGCTTCAGAGTGACTCACCCACCACCACTCAGAGTGACCCGCCACCACGCCGAGTAGTGTCAGTGTTGGAGGCCCCAGCTGTTGATGAAGAGAGGAAACTACGATTCGAAGAGGAAAATTAAAATTAAAAAAAATTAAGCCAAAAAAAAATGAAATTTTGGTGTGAATCATGACAGATCTGTGATGAACAAGTCCACTGATGCTCACATTGTTGAATAATCACGTCAAGTAAAAGTACCTAGGGAGAGAAAATGGTTTGGCGACGAAAAAAATTATTTTTTTAAGCTTAAAAACAGAAATATTTGTTTTTAAGATTCCTAAAGTAAGAAAAGCATTTTCAGAAACGGGTTTCGGAAACACAAGAGGATAAAGGAAAAAATGTAAAATGGAACCGAAAAAACATGTTTAAATTATTTTAAATTTATTTTTAAGTTTAATTTATTATATTTTCTTATAAAATCATATGCATCACCTATAAAATATAAACTTCAATTTTTTCTTTTATGTTTGATTTTTTTTTTCTTATTGATAATCATACTCCAAAAATTTCAAAAAGATCTTTTTATTAGAGATGTTAGTTGGTTTAAATTCAATCCAACCCAATCAAATTATAAATTAAATTATCGAATTTCTAGATTAGTCCAATATTTAAAAAAATATTGGATTCAATCTAATCCAAATTAAAATACATTAAAACCTAATTAAATCCCTATCAAATCCAATCCAATAAGATTTCGTATTATTATATATTTATCTATATATTAGTATAAAGTAATTTTATTTAATTTTAGAAAAATAACAAAATAAACTAAAAGATATGGGTTAGATCAATAGTCTTCTATTGAAATATATGAAATAAATCTATTTTTTATAAATTAGATTTGATTTTATCATTTTAATTTGATTTTATGAAAATCCTATAACCAATCCAATTATATTGTCAAATCAAATCCAATCAATTAATTTATAACTATTAACTATTGAGTCGTTAAGTTTGGATTGGCCATTGGATTGGATTTCAAATGCTCCTATTTTTTTAAATTATTTTGTTTTACAAATGTTGGAAAAAGATTAAACACTATAAAAAAATTAATTTGTTTTACCAAATACCTTTTTGCATGATATTTATTAATTTTTAAAATTTATTTTATTAAACACAATCCAGGAGACAAGGTTTTATCAAATTTCTCTCTTGAATATTGTACATAACAATCATAGTATAGATACAAAA
>JANLJB010030757.1:1137-31383 GCA_026212285.1 Bursera cuneata | reverse complement strand
ATCTACAACCAAACTAAATGTTAATAGAGAAATAATAAAGTCATGTCATATGAATTATTAGGATTTTCCTAGATAATATGTTATGTGGCTTATTCATATCTAACACAGAAATTAGGGTTTCCAATTTCTACAAAAGTTCATATATTAATACTTTTTAACTATTATCGTACACAAAGCAAAGTCTAAATGATTAGATACATCATTTCCATATAGTGACATAATATATAATATATCTATTTCACCTAAACATTTCTTCTATGCTTGAAAGTGTATGCCTTTAGAAATAAAGTAGCGAGCAATTAATTGCACCCTTTTCGGTATATTAAGGCTCCAATTTTTCAACCCATTTGATATGAAAGATTGGTGTGCGTAGGACCACTTTAGAAACCAATCCAAGTCGAATAGTTACAAAAACGTTAATGAGCCGGTGGGAAGTTCATCAAGAATTTTAAATCAAGTTTCTAATCGATGCATGACTAAAAATTTATTCTTAATATTAGTTTAATGCAAAGTTCAAACTTTAAATGATTTAAAGTTGACTTATCTAAGTATTACTTAAATACTACTTGCACGATTCTCTATGTTGAATCAGTTAATTAGACACGGTAACAACTAGCTTGTTTAAATGGTAAATCCTGAGTGTTAGGGTTTATAATAATCAATATCGTGACTAGAACACTTATCATTTTGAATATTATGCTTGCATCAAGGACAAAACCTATGATAGATTGGTCTTGAATAGATCATCGTAGCTAGTTTTTTCGACTTTTGACAAAAAATAACATTATTCACGAAATTTTTAAACGTAGATATCATTTCAGTACCCTATTGATGGGCTACTGCTCAACCACATCGACGAATGATTTTCATAAAGTCTTATCATAGACCAAAACAAGTTATCGTAGTTGTTGTTCTTACTACTATTATCATTGTCGTTTTATCTATCATTTTTGCCACCAAAAGTAATCCAAGCTTATTCTTGTTTCTTTCTTTATTTCACTTTATGTTATATTGACTTATGTATCAGGTAGATTTCGAGACCCAGTTCAGGATTTGGTTAAAGAATCTACTTTAGCTTAATTAAAAGTTGTTTAACATTTTTCTCTTTCTGGGTTTAATTGATCTAGAGATGCTGAGGTAGAACAAATCCCACAAGCAAAGTCATATTGCAGATTTGGGAATCGAAAGGGATTGCAAAGAGATGGTCAATAGCAATTAAAGTTTTTGGGAACTTTGATATATAAAGTGAAATGGATTGTTATGCTTTATGAAATCTTTTGTCAAGTCATCTCAACGTGGTCACTCCGTTTTTCCTTGTTTAAGTTTGGAAGTAAGATTGGAAAATGGCCATTTCTCGCCATTTTGCTTTATGGAAAAGTGATATGATCAGGTGGGCAATGTCGATATATAGGCTTCGTATACAACTATGCAATTTCTATGTTTTTCTTTTCTTTTCTTTCTCAAAATACTTGTTCGATTTATTTTTTTATTTAAAAAAATAAAAAGTTATATTTTCACTTTTATACCTAGAAGGAAACAAAATGAGGAAAATAATTTTTATTGCTTTTTTCATTTTCCATATTCATTTTTATTAAGGGTTTTTTTTTAATCTAAATTTCGAATTTGACTTATTTTCCATACGTCAAACAATTTTCTTTTACTTAAGTCTGGTTATAAGACAATTTCATCTTAACCAAAAAGTTAAAATCTTTAGCTTTTATTACAAATTTCCGAAAGTTTTATTTTAGTTCTCATTTACTAAAATACCTCTATATAATTCGTTTATGACCTATTTGTATATAAGCTAAGATTTTATATTTAAATAAACATTATTAACTACCTCTCATTTATATATATTTTTTCTTACTATATATCTTTTAAAAAATTATTTTACGGTCACCTAGTGTATTCTTATTATTAAGCCTTATAATAAAATATGACTTTTACAAAAACAATTGATATATAAATTATTATAACTCATAATATAATCTATTAATTCTAATATTTTAAGATGAAATAATTAAAATAACAAATTTTTTAATATTTAATTTACTTCAATGTTAATTTTGTCAAAATATTAATTTGTAAATATTTCTAATATGTTAAATAAAAACATAAGTAAAAATATCATCAATAATTATATATATATATTAACACTAGTTTCAGACAACTAAATACAGAAGTTTAAATTAAAAAAATTATATGATTTAGATTTATATATTTAAATTTATTCAGGTTTTAATTAAATTCTGACAAAAGAACAAACGATTCTAACAATAATAACAAAATATATTTACTATATGATTATTACACATAATTTGTTCTATTATAGTTATTTTGTAAATTATTGTTGTTTATACTAGAATGGCGTTGTTGGAAATTATATATGCCAAAGAGAGTGACCACTTTGAAATCTTATTTGTTTTTTTTTTAATAAAAATAAAAATGGAAAGTGGGAAATTTAGAGGAGATAGGGAAGACGTGAGCCGTGAGTCACATGCAGCACACCGCGATTCGGACACGTCGTTCCAATGACATTGGAGTTAGGTTGTCATTTTTCTTGAGATGAGCATTGTTCAGACGAGGACAACGACGTCAGCATGCTCTTGCACGGAACTCAACTTATTTACCCGCCTGGGAGGACACCCTTTTATTTTTTATATTTTTAATTAAATTTTCAAATTTCTCAATGTTTTATATCAGGGTAATGATTTTAGGGATATATATATATTAAATTAAAAAAAGTGTGAATTTTACAATTAAAATTATATTTAATTGTAAATCATTAATTTAACAAAATTAATAATAAAAAATACAATTTTAAGATAATTAAATTATTTTAATAATAAAATTATGTATTACTTAATGTTTTAATATGTATCTTAGAACAGGTATGAAAAGTACCGTGTATATTATTTATTCAAAGCAGGAAACTTTGACCGTGACAGCCACGTGTTAATTTCAACGCGACCTGTATTGGACGGAGTAGTTGATTAGTGTACACTGTCAGACAGCTGATCGTGACGTTAATTAAGAAAGTGAAGGAGAACCGTGAACGTGGTGAGGCGGGTCCCAGCGTTAATTGCCGTGAGCGTCGAAATGATGAACAGTGACCATGTGATGGCAATTTACTTAATATACAAACAGTCACACTCTTCCAATTTTACTTAATACGAAAATAACAGCTTCGCCGAGACTTAGGCCTAAACCAAGACTCTCCTAATCTATTTTTCAAGAATAAAATTGATCACTTAATACATAATTGTTGGGTTGGCATTGCTCTTCGAGACCTGAAATGTTGAATTTAGAACCTCCAAACCGTGCACCACAGCTAGTATAAAATGACTCATATATGGGAAAAGTTAAATAATTTATTTTTTTATTTGACTATCTCTTACTAAAAATATAATGTGAACAATATATTTAATTTAAATTTTTTAGAAGAATTCAAAATAATTAAATTTTTAAAAGCTAATGTCCACGTCCTGCTCTGCAATGTTGTCATGCCCATATCGAAACCTGTTCATATATCTGGTATCATACTTAGAGTCGGGAAAGCTCCAGTTACATTTTTAAAGAAATAAAAATAATAATAAAATAAAAGAAAAAGATGGTCCTTCCAGAAGGATGAAGCCAACACGGTAGGTCGGTAGCATTACCATGAACGATATTATAATGTTTATCTAATTAATATAAATTATTAGGAGTAAGACAGCACATATTAATTTTTAAATTATAATAATTTAAATTTAATGTAAAACAGTGACTTGTCTATGCAATGCCTCCAATTTAAGGACACTTCAACCTCAATTAAGTCACGTTAGATTAGATTTTCAATAGGGAAGGGCCCATGCATCCATATATACCCATATCAACAGAATCAAAATTAAATTTTGTCACTTTCAGCATTCAATTATTTTCTCTAACTCATTTCCTGTCTCTTCTTATTACTGTTTATGCCTTTTTGGTATGATTTATTCAAGTAGAGCTTATATAATAGTATAATTAATAGAATAGAGTTTATAAAAATGAAATTATAAAAAAAAAAAAAAACTTGTTTAATTACCCTTAAATTAATTTTTAAATTAGGTAAAAAGTATTTAAAAGATTAGTAATAAATTAAAATTTAGAATGTAATCATATTCAATGTAAATTAAATTGAGATATAAAAGGATATAAAGTTAGCAGGTTTGATGATAAGGTAAGGTGATGAGCAAGTGGACACTTCATGACAAACTGAAATGTGAATATGTATAGAAGAGCTATTCTTCTTTGTCAGTGAGAATAGCTAATTTAAACTTAATAAGTACTTTGTTTACCAAGCTGACTAACAAACATAAATATTTAGATTAGACATAGAAGATTAACCCAATTTTAATCACTGACATTAATATAATTAAAAATTTTATTATATAAACATGAAGTTAATTAATTAATATATAAATTAATACTATCGTCGAATAATTAGCAGCCTGGCCAGTCTCCTCCGGACTCGAAAAATGAGGTGAACGAGTTGAGATTTGAGGCACCCGTGTTCGCCTGAGCAGTCCAAAAATCATGCAAGAATTCCTCAGAGAAGTCTAGAGATTGATCTGAGGAAGGAGATACTACATTACTGTCATCGTTGCAGTTACTGGCAGAGCCACATAAGTCTGACAATTCAGAATTCAGAAGATCTGATAAGCTGAACTCCCCAATAATGTCGAAGTCGGTCATGAAATCGGATGAATTATTAATCTTCACTTGGCTACCGATTGGCGATGACCCATTATCGTATTTCTTGGATTCAAGTGGTTTGGAACTGTTTTCCAAGGAAGAGTCTGCACCCAGTGTTGATGCTGCTGGTGCCTCTGTGTTGGTGCCAAAACTTACAGCCTTTTGTGACTCCGGATTGAAGAAAACCTTGGAGCACTTAATTGCCTTGGTACGGATCACATGTGACTCCATCTTCAATGGTGACTGTGAGTTTGACATGTTTGGTGTACTCATAAAAGTTTCAGCCTTCTTTCTGGTGCTGCTTTCATTTGGTTGGTTGGGTTGCTTATTACGAGTGAATAAAATCGAGTTATGTTGACAATCATGAACTTTTTTGCTCAGGTTGGTATTCCAGTAGTTCTTTATTTCATTGTCTGTTCGCCCTGGGAGCCTCCCAGCAATCAAACTCCATCTACAAGAAGCAATTCATTGTTTTAAAAGAGAAACTTATCCAACAACAGATTATATTCAAAAGAAAACGAATATATTTATGATAGAGATGAAAACCTGTTTCCCAATAGCTTGTGAAGTCTGATGATGAGCTCCTCTTCATCTGGGGAAATGTTTCCCCTCTTAATGTCTGGTCTCAAATAATTCAACCACCGAAGCCTGCAACTCTTGCCGCATCTCTTCAGTCCTATACACACACATGCAAGAAACCATTTTTCTTCTTCTTAATACTTGTTCTTTTGTAAATTTCCACGTTAAATAAGGAAAAAAAAAAAACTCACCAGCTTTTTTCGGAAGGTTTCTCCATCTGCCTTCACCATGAGAAGTAATGTAATCTTTAAGAATTTTGTCTTCAAGAGCAGTCCAAGCTCCTCTATTCAGACCTTCCTTGGAACAGCAAGGGCTCCTCCCCATTTGGCACTGCCGGAGCTTTAGTTAATCTCTCTCTCTCTCTTTATCTGTGTGGTTTGTTTTTTCTCAGTTGTTGCAGGATGCTTTTATGATATGTCACTCCTTTGGTATAGGAAGAGTGATATTTATAGCTGGATATATATTCTCTGTATCTTTAATATTTTTTAGTTTATGTTCCAATTGTTAATAAAATCGTGTCACAAAGTAGGGGATGTCATTTTTTTTTATTTCACATTCGGTATATGAAAACAAATTTCGAAAAAGGGTTTTTGGTTGCACGTGTTATTGGGACCATTTGCTTGTGAAAAGGGCAGAAACAAGTAGGCCAACATTTATTTTTCTTCAACTTAATTAGATTTTCCTCTGCTTACCACCAAGATAGCTGCACCCTCCAAACGATGCAACAAGGAAAAGCTTGCGGATTTTTCTGTAAAAATGTCAAAATTAATCATTAATTTCATCATATACAGTATCTAATCAAATCTTCTCCGATCAAGATATGACGCCGCTGTTAATACCTAGCTCAAGGAAATCTTGTCATTCAAATTAAAACCATTGATTTATAAGGTACATGAGCAATTATCTTAATTATATTTTCGGGAATTCAAATAATTTTGTGATTTAAATAATGCTACACATTTAGAATCCAAGGTGACAATAGTATTAATTTATACGGTTGAAATTTACCCTATATTATCTGATGGAAAACCATCCACGTCGATTTGATTAGAAAGCAAAAGGCATGCATGGGAAATTGGGACTTGGGAGGGATCAGAACTGGTCCGGCTGCTAATATAAAAAAATTTCAACAAAGCTTAATCGTTTCCTATTGATTGATCAAATTAAAATATTATATTTTAATTTGTTTAGGTAATAAGCTATCTTGAAATATGTGTTGTTTTCTTATACCTATTCTTAGGGTTATATGTAGCAATAGTCTTTGGATCCAAACTAACTTTCTCAAGGGGGATTGAAAGTTGGTTGAAGGGAGCAGACTGTCAATGCCTTGATTGATGTCAGTGTGTGTAGAGTAGAAAATGACAAAATATTGATGGGTGAAAGAGAGCTACTCTTTATTTGTTTATCCGAAACCAACCAAACCAGCCTCTTTACAGTAAATATATATTGCACCTGATGAAAGTAGCCATGCAATTGCATGGACCAGCTTCTACTTCTACTGCCATATCTCAATCAATTTACGCCCATCCCTGAGCTTTTATTAACGAACTAAGAGAAAAGAAGGTGCTTATCCTACATTAAGAAAAGTATCCGAAAGGAAAGAAACCAAACGAAGGAGAAGAAACTTAGTAAGTGAAGATGAGAGAAAAAGGAAGGAGAGGAGAGCAACCCATTAATTTTTTTTTTTATAAGGATGTGAAATGAAATTACATATGTTATATATTACAAGTACTGGAAGTTCGGAATCTGTAAGTGTACGTAAGAATTAAATTCAGATGGTGACCAACAGGACCACGCGAGGTGGAGAACTTTAATAGTGGTGCAATTTGCACTGGTCTCTACCTCGTCACTGATCACTTGGTTGGTCACTCGATCGTTTTAGTTGTTTGTTCTCACGGTCTATCTTTTTTCTTCTTCTTTTCTTTTATAAATGTTTGGACGAGTTTGGCTTGGAATAATCATTAATTTTTTGATGTAGACTCCTTTGGGTGGCTCCGCACAAAAATGTTACAGGATGCGTAATGTGATGTATATACATTCGACAGTCACCAACACGCGAAACAAAAATACAAATGTAAGGAGAGCCAGCTAGAGTTATCAGTTAAGAATTCGAACAATAGATAGATATAAAGTTATATCGATATAGTTGTTCTTATTCAAATTCAACAAATTAAGATATTTATGGATCGTTTTCCTAGTGTATGAGAATGATGTTACGGGAGATTTGGAAAATAATAATATGAGTAGAAGAGGATAAAAGAAAATGAAGATTATTGGAGAATATGGTCGTCCCAGCTCTAGTTTTTCTTCTTAATTAACTTCATTCAATCAGCTAGGAAGCTAAATTCTAAGTTACGATTGATTGCTGAACCAATGAAACCGAAACTGGGACAAGGAATTGTGTTAAACAAATCAGTAGGTGAAGTTAAGATAATATTTTTATTTAACATTTCGTTAAGTATTCAACAAAAGACTGCTTCAAGTGGTTCTTATTCTACGTTAAAATCAATAATTGTGCTTGAACATGCACGTTTGACAGTTCATATACATTGTCGTGAATTACTGAAGAAACTACTTGCTTGTAATATTTTTATTTCATTCTCAGGAGAAAAGCGATGGAAAGCGAATGGGGAAGGAAATTAATAGTCCAAAATATCACATGTGAATTGAGTCGAAGGGCACCAAAAGTCAAAACAATGTCAAGGAAAAAAAAAAGAGAGAGAGAGAGAGAGAAAGAGACAAGGAAAAGCAAATTCCACCAATGATATATTAATTATCATTAAAGTATGCATGCATGGATGGGTGCCTCTAATGGTAACATTAAATGGTGTAAACTGGCGTTAGCCTGCAGATTTAATTGGAATTGGCATCGTGCGATACGTCTTTGCGAGGTCGCAATCTGCATAATGCCATCGCGGGTGATGGGACCACTGTGCCTTCTGATACCTCAATTGATTTCCAGCCAGGAAAGTCTTTTTTTCCTTTTTATGTCCGGTTGGAATTACCGATCACTAGCTCTTCCTTTCACTCTCACTCGCTGTTCATCTAACTTTCTTTTTGTGTTGAAAGTTGGTTGGCTTCGCCCGGCGGCTTATTTTTGTACTATATACTTTGATGAATACATAGTAACAAGCTGGTCGTCTTAGACATACAAACTACATTTCCATATAACTTCCTTATGTATAAATTGATGAAATGACGCTTATGTCATGTGATTATCATATAAATTATTCCTGAAATTTCAATTATCCTCCTTTCATTTCTGAATTCTAAATAAGTGGGTATTCAAAAATTTGACGAAACGATTAAATACTCCATTTATGAATTTTATAATGAAAAAATATATAAAACAGTGAAAATACATAAAATGGTGTCAAACCAAAATACCCAAAAAAATATTATAAGCTCTACTTCAAAATGGAGTTATATTTACGTTCACATGTATATTTATTAAATCTTTAAGGAGACTGAAAGATAATTAACTTTATGTTGAAGTGCAATTATATATGAGCGTAGAGTTATTTCTGAATGTTATTGGTAATTTGAATAGACAAGTAACACAGACACACATGACACAACTCAATTGAGCAATCTCAATTAGTATTGACTTCTCCTTGCATGTATAAACAAAAGGAATCAATGTACCAAGTCTATTTCTTTACTTGATTAGCTAGAAGGATCCCAATCCATCCTTCCCATTCCAAGATTTCTATCCATCAATCTCAATGACTATGTTTATCGCTTTTAAGAGCCAATAATTGAAGTACTCTTACTAATATCTATGGAATCCACCTGACTCAGGATTTCTAGATATCGTTGGGATTGGGCATGTGTTACATGTCTTTTTTATTTTGTTTTGTTAATTTATAGAAATATAGTTAATATTAAATTGACTTGGAAACAAGCCAAAAAATTAATAATATAGAAAGAGCATTCCTCTTACAACACTCTAAGTAATCATGCCACAATGATATATGCTTGACAGTAAGAATAGATATAAATTTCCATTATATTGGAAAAGTAATGTTAATCTATAGCTTAGAAGCTTTGTGAAAACTTTTCTATGGGTTTCCAACTTTATTGTTATGACAGATATTTATCGTATTTTCTTTAAAAGAACCTACGCTAAAGAGTGCATTCTATTGTATACTGTTCAAAGTTTATGAATCTATTGTGTAATGTAAATGAATTATGATTTTCTCATGATTTGAACTCTCTTGAGTTTTTAAGATTTTAATAACCGTACATGGTTAAGATTTAATTTGTTCTCTCTCCTCCCTATATCTTTCTTATTGACCACTATTTATATTTGCCCACATGAAAATCAGATTAGGAGAAAATCTTGATCCTAAATATAAAAAATATGAATAATAAGATAAAGAGTGGGACTATTTGCACCTAAGAAAATACTTTAAACACCCATATCTTGAAATAAAATAAATTATTAAATTATTCATCTAATAATTTACCATTAAGGACAAATACTAAATCCTAATCATCATCTTCAATCTATCTCTATCTTAACATAAACCATGATTTCTTTTATCACAAGTCAATAAAACTTTATTATGAAATAAGATTATATATAATTGTCACTTGAATAAGATTATAGAGAAAAGGGCATAGTAAATCTCCAACTCACTATGATAGAATTTTTTTTTTTTCTAGGTCCTTTATAACATCTTCATTGAGTTTAAAACATAAAAATATATAACTCCATTACTTCCCAAGATAGACAACATCTTTTATATTAGAACAAAGTTAATAGCCAAAAAAAAAAAATAGATCATTTGATAACCTTTAGAAACGCTTAACACTCATCTAAGACTTTCAAGCCGAGAAAGATAAATTCGTGAGTCTTACATGAAAAAAAAAATACATAACAAATTTAAATTAAACATCTAGAATTATATTAAAAAGTATCCAAATATGATAATTTGTACTTTCTTATAAATTTAATTTGTTGAAGACCTATAATTTGTTTTGAAGAATATTTTTTATATTAAAATGGGTGGGCTGAATAATAATATATTTTTTTTATTTTATCCGGTGTTCTGATCACTTTCATGATTGCAAATAGGCTAACCCTAAGATAAATGATAACGCCAATCATTTATTAAATATAATGGTCTCCATGAGCTTTAGATGAATAGGAACTTGCTAATATTAATAGAACAACACTATCTTGATTATGTCTTAAGATATAAAAGAAAGAGAGTGTCAGCAACACCAATCCACTGATCTCCAAAACGTTTATTAACTTGTTTATTTTAACATCATGTGCCTGCTAATATTTATAGAGTAATGCACAAAACAAAATAAAGGCGTTGGGCATTTACGCTGTTTCAATATATATAACCACTTGAAGCATTGGGCATTGTTCGTAAATGGTGTGAAAACAAGTTAGCCTTGTGTCTTGAAGAGCGAGTTATAGACAGGGCATGCATAGGAAAGATCAATTAATGTCTAACGAAACGTGCTTATTTTTACAGAATCTCCCAAGATATATATAAATCCACAGAAGTGTACAATAATTTCCGATCAATATTGTTAATTGCCGGATTCAAAAATGATTATGCTTGTTTTAAATGATAATTAATTATCAATCTCCAGTGTACTTGCATGATGTGCCTTTTCGATCTTTTTCTTTTTGGGATAGAGGCACATGCACCTGACCAACAAGAAAACTAAGCACAATATTTCTTATTAATTGGAGATTAATTACAAAGCTCCTGGCTATATGGGAACAGATTAGCATCCAAAGTAGGGCTCGATCTGCCTGCCATTAATCCATTCCTCTGCAGAACTCTTGAGGTCCAAAATGTCTGGAAAAGGGTTAATAGCCCGACGGTTGTCGGCCACTATTTCATCTATCAAATTATCGAAGTCGGCTCCATGTCCAAAATGGGGATCATGATTAGAATGATATGACAGGTCCTGAAGGCAATTATAATCTCCTTCCGCCACGCTATTTCCACCATGTTCACCGATCTCTTTAGCTTTTGGAGAACCTGAATTCGGAGCATCTGGTAATAGAAGATCACAAATGTTGAAATCCATTAAAGGACCAGCTAAATCATCCTCCAGTTGGACAGCTGCAGATGGACTAACCTCACCCATAATTTCCAATTTCTGATTATCTATTATCAGTCCTGGAATGACAACTTTGGAACACCTTACTGCCTTCGTTCGAATCACGCGGTTTGGTTCATCAGCCGTGGCCCTTGCTTGTTTAGGCTTCATCGAGTTATTTTTGGTGCATCCATTCGTGTTTCGCGATTTAGGAAGATGCATGCGGCAACTTCCCACTCTTTTGCTCAAATTGGAGTTCCAGTAATTCTTGATTTCATTATCCGTTCGCCCTGGTAATCTTCCGGCTATCAGTGACCACCTGCGGCTCCCAGAAAAAATCAATCAATCATTAAAAGGAATTAGTACGAACAGAAGTGATGATCACTCTTCCGTGCAGGAATCTTTCGGTACTCTTATAAGTTAAGTGTGTTCTGGAGCGCATTATTCGGGATTTCGTATGACGTATTAATAATAATTTTTAATTGAGCAGAAAGATGATGAAAAACCAATTAATAATTAAATTACTTATTGCCGAGAAGCTTATGCAATCTGATGATTAGGTCTTCTTCTTCCACAGAAATGTTGCCTCTCTTTATATCTGGCCTTAGATAATTCAACCATCTGAGTCTACAACTCTTCCCACATCGCCTTAACCCTACAAAACACCATTAATTCTTTGATTTATTTATCAAAAATCTCAAATTATTCATTATTACAATATTCATGACCTACCATGAAGTTTTTGAGAGATAAAGTTAAGAAAATCAGAGACAATTAAGAATAAGAATCAAGGAGAAAAATGAAACAGGCAATTATCATTATTTACTACCAGCTTTCTCAGGAACGTCTCTCCATTTTCCTTCTCCATGCATTTCAATGTAATTCATGAGAAGTTTATCTTCAAAAGCCGACCATGAACCTCTGTTCAGCCCTTCTTTGCGGCAACATGCTTTTCTTCCCATTTATGGTGCTTTCTCTCTCTCTCTCTCTCTCTCTCTCTCGGTGTCACTTCGGACTACTCTTTTGAATTGCTAGGAATTGTCTTATAATAAATACGCCAGTGGGGATCAATAATGGAGATCTTTTCATTTCAGTTTCAAGCACTTAAAGATTTGTTGTTTTACTGTACACCCGTTATATTCTTCTAAATTAATTAAAGGGATGATTGGTTCGTAAAAGTATACCCAGAAAATAGAAAATTATAACTGGTGTACAGTATAATCTTTACAGGAAGTATTCTCATTCCTATAATTTATTTGGAAAAAATGAGATTTGGAATGGGAATCACGTTACCCAAAAAATGGAATTAGTCCTTTCCAAACTCTCATTAATTGATTTTAATTCTAACTGGAAAAAAAAATAAAAAACATCATTTCACAATTTCACATCTAAATTTAAAAAAAAAAAAAAAATCTTACACTATTGTGTCACCGATAAAATCTCTTTATCTTCGTCTCTTTTCTATATTCATCACAATTTACATCTCAAATACACCATATTTATTTTACATGGACATGATCTACAGATGAGTGAGTTCTTACTTTTATTTTACTATTTTCACTCTTGAACCTACTCATATGATCGTCTTATGATGATAATTTATATTACTATTAACTTTAAAAGCTCATCATCATGGTATCCAACACACAACTAAATTTAAACAAACTCTATATTATATAATATAAAATATATGATCTTCTACCTATAATATCTAAAGTTAAAGAAAGCTTTTAAAAAATAATAATATTTTTTTAAATAATTTAGATGATATAACTATTTAGCTTTAAAGTTATAGAACTCAATAACTCTACTGTAAAAAATAATAATAATAATAATAAATAAATATTTCAAGCTATCGAATACAATTGACAAAAACATGTATCCAATTGTCTAATGATTGAGAAAATGCTAGAGAAATTATGAATTTATTTTTTTGGAGGGGTGGCTTTTGAAAAATATTAAATCTTTTAATTTCTTTGATTTTCTTAAAGAAAAATAAATAAAATACAAGAAAGCTTGGAATTCATATTTTATGATAATAATGATAAATATTATTTTATTATTATTTATTTTATACATTTTTACAAGAAAATTGATATTGATTCTGATTCTAAACCTCTATAATCCAAACAGCTTCAAAGAGAACCAGATTGTGATCCTATACTGAATCAAATAGAATATATGAATAACCATTTCGATTCTGATTCTGATTCCAGAACTCAAATCAAATGGACCCTAAGTATTCTTAAATGAAATGGTTTGTGAGAAATCAATTAATAAGTAGATCTAATTATCTCTTTATTTAGTCCAATAATGACTCGGAGTCAATACTAAATTTAAGTAAATTATCATATCAAGTTGAATATACAAATTTATATAAAAGCTAAAAAGAATATTATTAATTATAGAATAATTCTACATTTACAACATATATCGACCATCAACTTCTTATCACCCGAGTTGACAAAATATTATTAGATTAATAATTGTCATGGCATGTCATGTAATTAAATTTTTTAATTAATTTTTTATTTCTTTCGTGAAAATTAATCAACTCAAGTAATTGGTTATAAATTTAAATTGTCGATGTAACTCTTAGCCATCCAGATACATGAACCACGATAAAGAATAAAAGATATTTATTGGTACGGCATGCATAGTCTTAGGACGTGACATACAAGACGGAAGCCAAAACTGAATATCAGAATATTCCGCGTGCTTCCATGTCTAGACTTTTGCTCCTTGTATATCATATAATGCCAAATCTTAGAGTAACTATTCAAACAAAAACAATCTTCAATGATACATCATGAGTTAAAAATCTTGAATTTTAATGAATTAGAAATTTGAAATACTAAGTAAAGACTAAGAACAATCCTCTTGTCTGCCAACAAAAACAAAACAAAATAACAAAGAATCTTCTAGCTCTAGTCTTCTAGATATGCTTATGTGTTTTTGATAACTCTAATATCAAATCATTACAGCTAGTTTTACAATAAACTATTTATTTACTGTTATAGCTACCGACGCATGTGGGTATTCTCTTTCAATTCAGAAGTTACGAAATTATAATTATTTGCTTTCAAAATCATACCTACTCGTCGCCTCTTTCATGCATGCGCATATTGATTAAGGTGCTGTCTGACCCATTGAAGCTCCTTAATTCACAAGATCCCATGAAGGTTCTAAGCTTAACTCTTTCTCTTAATTACTAGAGAATACTTTAATTGGTTCCATTAATTCATTCTAGCTAGCAAACAAAAGACATCAAACATGGGTTCTTAAAAGGAGAATCTGATTTAAATGTACTGGCATTACCTTCGTTGAAAATATTTGTTTAGGTACATGACACGCATGCACAATGCCTACTAAGGGACAAAATAAAGAAGGCCACGTTAGTACGTATATACGACTTTTGCATGCTGTTGTCTCTTCGATTGATATTATGCAATCATATACCCATTAATTTTCACGTTATTCACGTTTGTTATTAGTATACAAACCATAGAAAGTAATGGTTAAAAAAATAATAATAATAAGAAAATCACTATCTGAATTCAATAAGGCGAAGCTTATTGTATATATATATGAAGAAAAAGCTACTAGTCAGAAACACTAAGAAGAATGCATGGTCCTCAACTATCTTTCAATGGGAACCGCATGATTTACAGTATATACCTACCCACCTACCCACCTACCCAGTATTAGTTACTCTTACTTGGTCTCCACCTGCAGTTTTTTTTACTTCGAAACAGACCACGTATCAGACTCGGTCTAGTCTCATCATCGCGACAAAGTACCTGTAGGATATAAACAGCTAGCTCTCGATGCATGTACTTCATAAATGGCTTCATAGTCATTTTGATCCACTATTTGCATTGTCGTATTCTATGTGGTAAAACTGAAAATGATTAGTTATTCAATTCAATTGATTTACACTTTATACATGATAACGTAACGTTTTTGAAAAGTACCCATGGATTTGGTGCAACTGGTTTAGCTAAGAACAGAAGAAAAGAAAATAACCACACCGAAACAGCTTATGATAATTCATAGTTTTGATCTGCAGGATCATGTGTTTTGTAATTTTCAGATGAACTGAGCAAACAATGCGTAATTATTCAATTTAATCGATGTAGGCTTTATATATGTAGTGTAATGTGTTTGGGAAGTACGGAGGCTTTAGTTGCGACTGCTTGGCTAAGGAAAAAAGGAAGAAAATAACCACACTGAAGGCTGAAGCTGCTGACGATTAATTTGTTTTTTCCAGAGAGAAAATGCCAGAACCAATCTCACTAGTGGGAATAATGAGTTTGAACGGAACGCCACGGATCGAGCAAGATGGCTAGTCGTTCAAAATTCTCATTTCTTGGAATGAAAATGCATGTACAATTGTAGTTAATTGGATGATTTTATGAGAAGCACTATATAGTGTTTGCAATTGCTTAGAGATATTTCCCGGTTCAATTGTGATCAGTATTTTTAAATAATATCCCTTAAATTATATTTCATTTTCACAATTCTTCGAATCTTTTTGGTGTGTATTTCTTTGGGGCTGTGCCTTTGATATAAAAACCAGTGATTAACTGGTCTGTTTTGAAAAACTTTCGAGAACATGAGACACAAGTCCCATGACATTAGTCAAAATGTGCGTGAACTGGCCTAAATACCCACGTTTTAAAATATATATATATATATATTTACAAATGAGTCGTTACTCATTATTTTTCATTTACAATCCTACAAGAATTATTCTAAATCTTGATGGATGATTTTTTTAATTATTTGATTGTTTGATTTTTAATTTTTAATTTCATTTATTTAATATCGTTGGTTTGTGTTATATAATGATGTGAAAACTTCCAAACAAATAGAATAAAATTATCAAATATTAGTGCATAGAGAGAAAATAAAATTTCCAGATTATATACAAACCAATTTCGTCAACTCATGAAAGTGTTATTTGTTATTAGGGAAGGACATTCCCCAAATTAGTTTAGGAATTAGTCTTAGAATAAAATTGCATATTTATTAATTTATTTTACCCAAATTTGAGTGATATTAGGAGAACACTTTATTTTTTCTATTTTATTAGAGTAATAATTTTTATAATAGTTGAAAAAAAAATTAACATATCCATTCATGTTTCAATTTTGTAAAGTTATACGGAAAAATTTTTTGGATCCCCAAAATTCCTTTGTACGCCTCTTTTTTTATTAAATTTATAATACTAAATTGTTCTAACATAGAATTACTTTAATAGATTTTTAATTCTTCCTAAACTCTTTATCTTACTTTTCTTTTGTAATCATACGCATAGTTTCTTTAAATTTGTGAATATATTTTAAAAGCGTTTGCAATTTCAAATCAAACCAAGCTCCCAATTTCTAAAATCAATCTTTGTTTATTATTACTTTAATTAAACCATCACAAAATTGAATTTAATTTCTCTCTAAGATATTCTATTTCTTTCTTTAATAACTTTTATTAAATTAAAAATTTACTACCTTTTATTGTAAAAAATAATACGAAAACAAAAAATTAAAAAAAAAAAAAACTACACTATAATTTCTATACACGTATATAGAATATTTAAGATTATTTAAATTAAATTGAAATATGTAAATTTCTTTAATGACGGCTCAGAGAAATAAATCAAAACAGAAACCTATCCCATCAAGAACGATGAGGCCCAAGCCCATTCAACGCACCCTGCCTGGATCAACTATTCGTTGCCGAATGACAATAACTCCTATGCAATAGAAGATTTTCATCTTTCTACTTCCGAAACCAAAGTATTAATTATCAAAAGATCACCTACAAGATCATTAATGTTTTTGTTTCGGAGAAATAATCGATTTGTGGTGGATGCTTGCTCCCTCTTGCGTTAAGGACTTAAGGTCATGTCATTTTGTATTAGTAGGCAATCTGCTGATTGAGACTGCTGATTGATAGTATTATCAACTCCACAAACAATGAAAAAGCCGCAAGCATGAGGCCAGAGATGTCCGTGTATTAAGGCCAAACCATTGTTTCCCAAACTAGGCAAACAAAAACACCATCAAAATTCAAGTTTTTGTAGTAATTGAAAGATGCTTACTAGCGTGCCACCAAATCCATCACTTTGATTTCCACAAAATGATTAAGAAATCATTACGAATTGATCTAATGAATGAACTTATAAGTAGAACAAAGAAAAACCAAATTTTGCACCATTAACTTCAGGGCATTTGACATTATTAGATGGAGCGTTCTTCGCCATTTAAAGATAGTCAACATTGACCACAATAAAAACTAGAAGACGACGCTCAAATAAATGGTAACTTTAGCATATATAACATGATATATAAGATGAATAATTGAAAACATGACCCTTTGTGTAGATGATATTGATGCATCCATCTATTCATATCTGCGCATAAAATAACAAATGTTTGATGCTAACAGGATCTCTACTTCCATAGCCAAGTAATGTCTAAAATGTTAGGAACTCCCAACTCCGCTCATTCACGAGCAATAATCAAATGCAACAGCTTTGCACCTCAGCTGCCCCACCACGCGGCAGCACTTCCAATGCATATCTAAAATCTAAACCGTAACTTGTAAAACATTAAGCGCACACAATCTAGAACAGGGCAAAAAGCAGAATTTCCATTATTAAATGTTGTGAAACAAGATGATGATTGATGAAATTCTACAAGTCTGTCAATCAAAGACTGGAAGGTGTAGGCAGCACATAATCAACAACAATCACGCCCTCTAAATGATCCTTAACCTTCTCTTTCTGCAACTTCACCAACTCCTCTTTCGAATCGGCTTCCTCCATTTCTTTCACTCCCTTGAAAACCGCAATCGAAGCAATCGAAAACCCTTTCGCTCTCGCTGGAGAAAAATTCTCCCCACAAGTCAATTGATCAATGCCCCCAAAACTTCCCTTGATTCCTTTTATCACCCCAAATATTTCATTTTTCACATCCTCCCCCACATTCTCCTTCAATTTCAAAAACGACACTCTCATCGCCGACCCGGGAGGCGGCGCCACGGGAGAGGGAGTCTGATCGGCAACCCAATCGACGGCCATTACGTCCTCGCAGATTGGTAACACCGACTCCTTGACGACGCTCATGTGGTCGGGGTGTTGGGAGTAGGCTGCCAGATCATCTTTCGAGTTGTAGCGGCTGTGGAGCATGTGAGTGAACGTGAAGAGAGAGGATCCGGTGCGGAGGACAGGACCGGCGGTGAGGTGGAGGACGGGATCGAGGGAGATAAGGCCGTTGAGGCTGGTGATCATGGTGCTCACTTTTGAAGGGTCGGTGTCGGGTTTGACCTTGAAGAGGACGATGTGCTCGACGGTTGACATGGCGGATTTGACGGAAAAGGAGCGGGGTTTGAGGGCAGGGTGGCGTTTGGGAGGTGAGAAAGTGAGGGAAAATGGTGAGGTTAAGAGTGGACGTGTTCGTAGACACAGCATGGTGACGAGACGATCCTTCCAAGAGTAAATGAGCGTCAAGTGATGGCGTTGAAAGTGATAGGATGAGCGGAGAGTTGATAGTGTCCACGCTCTAATGGCGCGTTTCTGTGTAGTTTATTTAGGGTTCGAAATGTGGGCCTTTCGTGCTTGGGAGTTGTAACCTTCGATGGGCTCACTTAGGCGAGTGTACGGAGAGTGAAACATGTTGCGTTTGGACAAAATTTTAGGGAGGGAATCTTTGTATCGATTTTTTTATAAATATATAATTCTTAAATAAACATAACCTAACCCTACCATTGTAAAATATTATAATAGGATGATATTGTCTTCATATTTCTCACTTAATTTGTTAATAATATCGCTTACAATATTATCTTATTAAAAACTAACTTAAAAAATAATCACTATTAAATTGACGATTTAAAAAGTACATACATTTCAAAATTCTTAGATACCTCAATGATAAATTGACAAACTCGTAGAATGATAGTTTTTTTTTTTTAATCATTGAACACTAACAACTAACAATACAAAAATTCAAAATGAGCAAATTATTGGTCTATTAAATATTAGAGATATAAAATTAAATAAATAAAATTTTGATATTTCAGTTTATAATTGCAATCTAAATTTTTCTAGAATATAATTATTTTTAAAAATGCTTATTTTAATTGTGATTATTTTTAATGATTTCGTTTTATTTTACTACCCAATCTTAAAAGCATTCTACACTGTAATTTTTAATTTTTATATTGACTTTAAAGGAGTTATATTCATTACTCATTTTTCATCGAATAGTCCGTGAGATGTAACAACATCAAGTTGCTTTTGTCTTATATCCGGAGTATGAAATTGACGAGGAAAAAAGAAGGAACAAAAGATAAGGAGAAGAGATTGGAAGTTGTTGTCTGGCCCTGGCCCTGGCCCAAAAGGTAAAAGCAAAAAGATTGATATGTCAAAATCTGGTCCAAGATCCAAAAGGTGTTGGGACGAGCGATATCTTTCAAACTGGAGAGACGATTTGATCCAAGTCTAACGTATGAACAAGATTTTCTAAACATCCTGTTTGGTGTGATGTTGTCTACTTGGAGATAAAGATAAGTACTCCAAACGCCACTTTAACTTGTGTACTTCCATAGGTTATACATAAATGAGATTGAATTTCCTCATATACAGAAGCCCTTATCTGAACAAATATCATGCAAAACACTTGATTAGCTAAGAAGATTCTTAAGCTTTAAATTACTTAATTGATCTCAAATTTTTTATTCTTAAAATGTTTTACATGAGAGAGCATATAATTCTTTGAATTTCCAGGCTTGGAAAGTGATCAATGTTGTTAAATGTGGGCTTCTGTTCTGTGCCAGTGATGACTGTGATTTTACCAAGATTGCATGTTTACATAAATGGGAAACTGTTACTTTATATTAGTAATGAGAACTTCCGTAGTCCTTGTGCAGTTGAACCAACATATAAATATGCTGCTTGAGCCTACGTGCCACGAGTTTACCATATTTATTATCTAGCAGTTGAAATTTGGGGGCAAAACTCTACTTAAGTGTCCCAATACCAATCACTACCTGGTCAATGAAAGATAAAAATCTCTCTCTTTGAATGTTATCATCATTGCAAAGCATTGATTTCCGGTTTTTGCTTGGCTTACTGAACAGTAAAGTCAAATCTATGTCAATCTTTCTTTGCATATAAGTTTCACTTTTTCTGCCACCTCCGTAGTATAAAGTCTGCATTTGTTTCCAGGACTGGAGATTTTAGCAGCGTCAGGCGTCAGCACTCAGCAGTTGATCAGTCTTAAACACGAAATCCATGGTAAATGAGGCTAATGGAATGACTAGCTACAAGTAAATGTGCCATATATATAATATATATTGAGTGAAGTTAATACAACATTTGGCGTGCGTCAAAGGAAAAGTCTTATTATTGTTGCATTAATCTATATTTGAGTGAAGTTTACTTGTATTGACGGTTCCTACTGTTGCTTGCTTGTAAAGCCCATACAAAACCAACTTATCTGAGTCCTTGGTTGACCCAGGTAACGATTTGGCCTTCTCAGCAAATTCGTTGAATTCCTCCTGTTAAAAAATACAATTTAGTGTACTCTTTCAACGTGAATTGGAAGAAACTAATACCAGTATTTACAAAATTGTAATCTACCATTAGATGTTTTTGTTAAGAAATTCCTTCTTACAAAAGCACTTCCAATCATACAAGAAAGTGTTTTAAACTACTAAAAGCATCAGTAGAAGAGAAGTTGGCACCTCAAATGGCAAATTGGAAGCAGAAATAAACAAAGATGTTATCAATACATTCACAAGTTGCTCACAACACAAGAGGTCCATTACAGTCTACTTAATTAACCTCAAATTACAATCTACGTAATTAGAAGGAGAAAAGAGGAACCTGCAAATTCATATTGATGGAGAGATTTGCTGTGATGGATCCAACGAAACGCTTCTGCCACTGCAAGACTTGGTAATTGTTTCAGTTCTTGCACTCGAGTGCGCATGTCTACGGGCGAGATTTCCAACAATAATCTTTCTAGTATTAGTAGCAACGCTGTTCGATTTTATTATACAAATACTCGATTAGATTACAACGGAAGAATTTAGCCAGCCGGCTACCTAGCCTCCTAATTCCTATTATTTATCGCCACACCCACCCCTGATGGCCCGCTACATAACTAGCAATCTCTTAGGAACGACCATCGAGCTTCGTATTAAATAGAGTAGAAAAATTGTTGAGACATTATTTTAAGTCAACATTTATAGTTAAATTTAATAATAGTGATATAGATCCAAAGTTTTGTATTGTAACTTATTTGATAGCATATGAATAGTAAGATAAATATATAAAAATTAAAATAATAAATACCAATAAATTTATCTTATCACTTATATGATATTACATTACAGTTGGGATATATAATTAAGATAAAAATTTTATATCTATAACATTACTGTAAATTTAATTTAATCTATTATCGATTGAACGAAACATTAAAAAATATACCGAGTTAATAATACTCATGAATTTGAATTTGACCTAATAAATATTAACTAACTGGAAGAGAGATGTAATGTATAAAAATTAGAGACATTTAAAAAAGTGATTATATTTTTAAAAACTTTAGATTTTATTATAACAATTCAACAAAACCAATAGAGTTATAATTTCTTTTTTGTTTTCAGTCTTTAACTTTCGACAGTGCAATAAATTTTGTATGTTCCCTATCAAACTTTAAACCTCAACAACAAAAGACATATAAATGTATCTCAATGTTTCGTAACATCTAAAATTTTTGTCATTTTTCAAATCATTTCGTTAATTTTGATTTTGTTTTCAGAATTTTAATTATGTTATTTTATTTTTTTATATTTTTAGAAAATAATAATGTAGGACAGTGACCTCACACACACCCGTACAGTCCCAGTGTGGCGTACCAAAATATGACAGAAGAAGAGTATCCAAACACTGTTGTCTGAGGCCCAGATGTGGCAGCAGCTGGCGTCACCCTCTCTGCAATTCCGACTATCCCTTGTCCCACCCAGCCTTCGCCTTTGTGGCTCATCCACATCACAACAACATCAACAACAATTATCAATGATCTCTTCTAATTTCACGTTACTCCAAATTTCTGTCACCATTCTCACAGTAACTCCATCTCCATCTCCATCCGATATCACTTTCATTAATAAACCTAATTGCAACCAACCCTACACGCCTCCAACTGCTCTAGTCAATACACCCATTTGTGAAAGAATCCAACCCTTTTAGAACCTCATTTTGGTTACGGAAATTTCCTAGAGAGATATTACGATAATGTTTGGTTCTGATTAATCCCATCAATTCAAACAGTTTAATTGCCTTTGTTAACAATTGCGTGTAAAATCAACTTGACCGCGATAAGAGATATGTCTAGATTTGGTCTAGGAATATCACATCTGAAGTGGTCTGGGTCAATATCCCTCTCTAAGGGTTCCAAGGTTATTATCACCTACCTTCCCATTAATCAATTAATTGCTCGCTCTAATCCCGTCAATTGACCAACCAAATTTGATTTGGTTGTATTAGTATTGAAAAGTTAACCCATTAAACATAACTTGATACAGACAACCTGAAATGTGATTGATTAATCATATGTATATATATATAAGAATTTCACATCAAAATACAACTTTTTATTGATTTTTGTAATTTTGATTTGAGCGAGAAAGGAATGCATAAAACATATATTTACGTGTATGATTTGGTCTTCCAAATTTGACTTGATTTATATATTTTTTAGATTTTATTGATTTATATGTCATTTAATATCCAAATCAATTTATAATTTGGTTAAATTGATAGTCAACGCTTTAACAATATTATAAATGTTTTCGATTCATTAAATGTGTTATTTGTTTTCTTGGAAAAATCTACTCGCTAGTGTAACGACTATTTGATTAGAATCACACAAAAACTCTTTAATGAACTACTTGATTAATATGACTTAAGAAAAAAACGATATGTAGATCAAAGACGTTTAAAAGGTTTATATAATTAAAGAGAGTCTTCGATAAATGTCATTGTCTATAAAAATTTAGATGTTATGATCATTTTGGTTTTAAAATTATTTGAATGCTCCTACAATAAAACCAAAATGAATGAATTGTAAAAATTGTTTTTTCAATCGAGAAACGTTTTTAAACAATAATAATTTTGTTTGGTATTCACTTAATATTGCAAATAACATTATAAAAAAATATATTTTACTTGATAAGATTGAGAGAAACGTGATCTTGATAAAAGAAAAATTTGTAGGAAAAAAAGTTATGATTTTGAGAAAAGTTGAATAATTAATTATTATAAYTTTATTTAAGTTCTCTGTATATTTGAGTTATTGATGATTTTTTTTTAATAAAAAAATTGAGATAGTTTATTATTCTGGTATTAACTATTTTTTTAAGCTCTCGAGTTATCCGTTAACACGAGAGAAAAGAGAATAGAAGAACTTGAAATATTCGATCTGTGATTATAGCTAAAATATAATTATTTTTCAAATCATACTAATTATTTACATTACTTTAAAGAATATCACTTACAAAAACAGTATTAATTGTATTATAAATTAAATAATTTTTTTTAAGTAAAAAATAAAAAGGAAAATATGAATGAATTATATATTTAATTAAAGAATTAATTAGTGGGAAATGAAGGAATTGCCGGGTAAATGTCTCCCATTAAGAAAACAATACGTGGAGATTACAGATAATCATTGCGATCATGGGAGAGGGAGAACAAGAGAAGAAGGGAGTTAAAACACTGCGTATCGTGCACGGATCAGTACTGTACTACTGTAAAGTCGATTTCTTTCTTCGTATTATAAGATTTAAACGGGGAAGCAACCAGGAAAGCGAAAGCGTTTTGTTTATATTCTCCGTATTATCAAAAAAAAAAAAAACAACTAAGCTCTACGAGATTCTCTCAGCTTGACTAAGGTGCCTTAGAATAATAAAATATGGATGGCCCATGATTTTGAAGTTTAGTCAATCATTCAATTTCGAAACATGATAATTGTTGATTCATTTCACACACCATAACAACAACCTTAATCTACGGATCATATTCATTAACATCGTTTCAACATCCTCACTTCTCTGCCACCTATGATTTCATGTTTTAACCATAACTCTATCATGCTAGCTTACAAACAAATTTTCATAATTACCCATTTTACGTGTATAAACAACTTTTTTACGTAAATGATGTGATTTAACTTTTTTATTTTCCTATAAAATAATATATATATTTTTTTTATTTTTTTATAATTATTTTTAATTTTTATATAAAATGATGTCTGATACATGTAATATAGCGTGATATGACCACAAGGTAGGTTACGGTTCAGGCTAAGGTTAAGGGTGTGGGTGAGGTTAGGGCAAAAACATGAGGGGTATTGGACAGCGTGTCCAGAATAAGACCATGTTGTTGTTGTTGTTGTATAAATTAACATTTGCAAAATTTCATGTACATTTGCCCTTTTACAATATTAATGGCGTGATGTTGGTGATGGGTCCCACAGCATATCATCAGCATGGAGCCAAACCATCTTGCTCCGGGAATCTGGATAGACTCGGATCCGAGCCTGCAGATCTCCCGAACCTCTCTGTACACGCGTCGTCAATTCATTGGTTTAGAACAGTTGTTCGCAGGATTTTATTGTTTGGGATTTTTAATATAAATTATATCGAACTTCCCATTCTCGGCCAAAACGAAGATCCGCGGGGCGGACTTCGTGCAGGCCAAACCATTATGCCTTCGCCTTTGCCTTCCCTCGTCGATTTTACCATTTTACCCTTCATCCCACGTCACACTTTCTGGTATTTTCCCACAAATATATGTCGACAATTATTTATTTAGTTATTAATCATATTCAAAACATTATTCTTTCCTATCTTTTCTCGTGTTCTAATTAAATTTATATTGACTTTTAAGGTAGCCCTATATTTTGTCACTTCACTTTATGCCCACCTTTTATTTTGATTATAATAAAATAATAGTCGATGATAATATTTATTTTTGTATTTATTATTCTTTCTCGTTTAATCATTGACTTAAAATGAATCTATATTTAAAAATATAAACATTTAACCGAAATGGTCTTCGATAAATTGCAAGTAAACAACATCAATTCTATATTTTTGTTGACCAAATATTCGAATGAGAATACTTTATTATATTTTTATATAGTTACTAGTTAATATTTAAGAAAGATATATCAAGATATATATACATATAGTAATTTCCATACAAGTAAAGAACCTATCAGATAGTTTCTAAAAAGTATAATAATACTTCCAAATGCACTTTTAAATGCATAAATAATATACGAATATGATGTATAATAATACGTAACTTTTTCCTAAAAAATAAAAATCCCCATTAAATTTTGTATCTAATTATCACTCGCGTTCAATTATTTAGAAGTAGTACTCAAAGTAAAACAAAATTTAATTATCAATGTAACGTGTTTGATGGGAAGAACAGGTGTAAATGCAACTACTACGATTTGTTTGTGGACATGAATTTGGTCTTTCAATTTAGTTGTTTTGGGGGCCGTGATAGATACTCGAAGAAAATTCAAATTAATTTGTTTCCAAAACAAAAATTATTTTGACGCATCTAAAAAGTTTTCTTAGCTGGCACCTTAAATGATTTAGTGCTTGGAATTTTCTAATAAGTTTGTATAGAGCACGAGATCAAATTTTCTTTAAATAATTAGGGTAAATAAAAGAATTTATAAAGCTGATAAACAAGACGTAGACCGTATGTATATCTCCCTCGTGTCCAAGGGCAGTGTTGAATGCGATTGATCACATGGAGATGCCACGTGTAAAAAAAATTCAAAAAGGCGAAAGAGCTCGTACTCTAATCGCGATCCGAGTAAAGCATGGGAAGAAGTCCCACTGTGATGCAAAGCAAATCAGAGCGATATTAGAATAATAATAATAAAAGAAATTAACAGGTGGATATATATTGATTTAGATTTTATAGAGAATAGAGACACAGAGGGTCCGAGCGAGACTGTCAAATCTACATATTCTCTCTCCTTCTTTCTCTCGCCCTCTAAATTCTCATAATTCAGACTTCTCAATCGTAGATTCGGTTCAATCGCCGATCTTTTGTTCTCTTCATCGGGAATCCCTCGTCTTCCTCTCTCAATCTCTGTCTT
The DNA here is from genome assembly GCA_026212285.1 of Bursera cuneata. NCBI lineage: Eukaryota > Viridiplantae > Streptophyta > Magnoliopsida > Sapindales > Burseraceae > Bursera > Bursera cuneata. The sequence continues at coordinate 4,816 of JANLJB010030757.1, read as the reverse complement.
TTTTTCCCAGAATATAATGTTCCTGATTTTCAAGGTACGAATTATATGTTTATGTTAATACAAACAAATTTTTATTACTTTATAGAATATTTTCCTTTAAGAAAACTCAAATTTTGTTTTTTATTTTATTTTATTTTATATCATTTTCCCAGCTTTGTTTCTGTTTGGAGTCTAATGAGTTTTTCTGCTGATGGGTTTCCTAAATTTTTCTTATTTTAAGTTTTCGACTGTTGATCTTATCAGCTTTCTCCTGCCTTCGTTTTTTATGCTTTAAGAATCATCCTTTTACATGACAGTTTTGGTTTGTACGAAGATGTCTTCGAAGTGGTTTTTTTTTTTTTTTTTTTTTTTTTTTTTTTTTTTTTTTTTTNATATGTCTTCGAAGTGGTTTTTTTTTTTTTTTTTTTTTAGTTCTTCTTTTTTATTGATTCAGGAATTGTTAAAATTTGTGTTGGTTTTGGTTAATTTGTAGTCCACATTTGTGTTTGAATCATGTCTGAAAATAAATGTTTGAGTTTGGGAGTCTTGTTTGCTTTGTTGTTTGAGAAGATTAATAATGGTGTGTTTGCAGGGAGAAGTACTTTCATGGCCTCATCTTCTCTGCATCATTGACCAAATTTTTTTCGGTCTTTGAGATTCTTCTGTGAAACTCTGTGCTTTAGGTGGGTATTTTCTCAGTACATTAAAAAAGGTTCCCTTTTATGGAAATGGGATCTGCTTTTCACATCGCATCATAAATAATAATAATAAAAATAACAATAATAATAATAATAATATAACAATAATGATGATAATAATAATAATAATTCATGTTTGTTAGCTGATTCCTCATGGTGGTCATGATTTCTACTACAGAACTTGTCTCATATGCACAAATGTGGAGAAGATATGATTAAATGAGTCTTCTTTTTTTTAATAAAAATAAAAATATCTTGTAAACAGTTTAAGAAACAACAGTACTGTCTTATCTTTTGTTCGTTTTCTCAAGTTGTTGTTCTTCTTCTTCTTGATGCAGGAGGAGCAGGACTGGTTTCTGTTTTGATAAAATCTGAGTCAGAGAAGAAGGAAATAATGGAAGGAGACACATTCTCAGGGCTTGGAAATGGTACCCAGATTGATGGCAAGGTGTTGCAGACATTTCAAAAGAGCTTTGTTCAGGTGCAGGGTATTTTGGATCAGAACAGGGTGCTCATCGATGAAATAAACCAGAATCATGAGTCCAAGATCCCTGACAAGCTCAGCAGAAATGTGGGTCTAATCAGGGAGCTGAACAACAACATAAGGAGGGTGGTTGACCTTTATGCTGATCTTTCAAGTAACTTCACCAAATCCATGGATGTCTCCTCCGAGGGAGATTCTAGTGGCGCTTTGAAATCAGATGGAAAAGCTGGCCACAAGAGAATTAGGCCTGCTTGAAGACCAAAATTTCTTCTTCTTAATTCTTTTGCATGGTGTCCAAAAATGATGAATTTAACAGCTTTGTGTTGAGAGGCAGTAGAAGGAAGAAACATGGTTAGATTCTGTAACTTATCTTGTATCACTCAACTCTCTGTAGTTCTCCACTCACTCAATCCTCACATTTTCTTAGAGAAATAATTCTCCAAAATTTCTATCGCATTGTAACTCTGTAACTGTGGATCTAATTCAATTCAAGCATGTTTGTGTTAATTTTTTCTAATTTTCTTCCTGTTCTTGATAACGGGTCAATTTGCTGTAAATTTAACAGAGACCTGATTTATGCTTAATATCATCTTTTTCTTTGAATACAGTGAGTTCAATTGTGGACCTTCTAAATCTTCAGGTTTAAGAGAGCCTTTTAGCTTCTCCCAACTTTTTTCTGTGCTCAAAAGGGCTGATGATTCTATTAGATGTCTTTACAATTTTCTATGAGTTTCTTTTCATTAAGGTTCAATGTCTACTTTTGATGGGAACTCCTCATAATACCCTTTTTATTCCTTTTCCCAAACTCAACCGAAGCAAAGCAGGATTGTTGCAACTCAGGTAAAGAAGTTGCAGTTACTGTTTTCAGTTCTCTTCCATGAAACCAAGGCTTCCTCTTTTTGCCTCTTTTTGCTAAGAAATTTACTGTTGAAGTTAACTTTTGTTAGTGTGTGTGTGGAGAGTGAACAACACAACACACATGCATACATCTCTGTGAAGATGCTCTGAGGAAGAAAGCAGCTTTAGATAATCTTTTTGGTTCCCACTTCCCAATCACACAGCACCACAGGAACAGAATCTAAGATAAGAGATGATGAGCTTTTGACCATTTTCATTTATTTTTTTCAATTTCTTTAATCTGTGATAACCAATGACAAGCTTTTGGATGGTTTTGATAAGGAAAATAAAAAGTATTCTTTAGCTAGTTTAAAACGCAGCACTCCAGTCCCAATAGACGACAGGCAGATATGTATGAACAGTGACCCCCAACAACATGACAAGGGCCCCAAGTAGTTTTTTTTTTAATTCAAAAATCAAATCTTTTTATATGCAACTTAAAATAAACTTCGCCATGCTTATCTCCTCCTTTCTCTTATGTTCTTTACCTTTTCTTTTACTGTTCTTTTCCTTTCTTTCTTTTTATGCAATAAATGTCCTTTATGACTTCCCACTTCCTTCTTCAAGTTGATGATTCCCCAGCACTCCCTGATTGATCAGGTTTCTTTGTTGGTGGGTCCATCACATTTTCATCCCTGTTTCCTGATCTTCCAAGAAAGGTCCACATGATTGATTGCTGCAAATCCTTTCTATATACACTCATCAGATTTTTTAAACTCGTGGTGAGGGTCTTCCATTTACTATTCTATGTATTTGGGCATCCATCTTTTATATATTCAATTGCTTTATTCCTTTGCTTATCACTTTCAATCTGCAAAATATTGAAGCAAAAAAAAAAAAAAAAATGTTTAGAGAGTATCATTAGAAGTATAGACAAACTATAATATGATTAATGGCACTTAATTATTAACATAAACCGGTGAGATGTCTCTCTCAGATGAAGCAAAAAGGACAGTTTAAGAAAAGACTTGGATACTTATTATCATCATTAAGCAGAAATGTTGGTGCAGGAATCATTCTGGTGAAAGAAAAACATTGGAACAATTGAAACTGACCCTTTCTTTTTTTTTGCAAAATCTGGTATCCTAGAGACATGTGGTGATTGTTTAATGGCAAGTTATATTAATAACTTGGTTTTAACAATAAAGTCAGTGAGTGCTTTGCTGTTTTGTCCTCTTTGGAGGTATAATTATTATCGATATGTGATAAAATCAGATCACATTGCCCTGGATTGGCACATAAAGTAGCACTGCCTTTTGCAGATAAAATGGGATTGTATGCACGAGTTTAAAGAGACTAAATTTGGTTCATCTTTATCGACCCTTTCATATATTATTTCACCACAACAATTGCTTGTACTCGTAAAGACTAGAAAAATTGCCTTCTTTCACATGGACGATCCGTTCTTGTTTAGTTTGTGAATTACATTTGATGCAATTATATATACTTCTAAAGAATTAATGGGTAGTAGAGCTTTTGTTTGATCTTTAAAGGGATATTTTTGTAGAAACTTTTAGTAACTTTTGATAAGGGAGCTTGTTACTTTACTAACTCAATTGTATTATTGAGGCAGTCAAAAATATACTAGAAACCATTTATACAATTGGGACAAATATGTCTT
>JANLJB010030756.1:0-31383 GCA_026212285.1 Bursera cuneata | reverse complement strand
AACATGTATTGAATGCATTAAGGGAAAACAAACAAACATCAAGAAAAAGGGTGCCAATAGAAGTTCAGATGTCATACACACTAATATTTGTAGTTCATTCCCTACAACTTCTTGGAATGATCAACAATATTTAGTTACTTTTGTAGATGACTATTCTCATTATGAGTACTTATACATGAAACATTAGAAGTCAAAATCACTGGATGTTTTCAAGGTTTGTAAAACTGAAGTTGAAGATCAACTTAATAAGAAAATTAAATCCTTTAGATCTAACTATGATGGTGAATGCCATAGTAGATATGATGGATAAGGTGAACAATGTTTGGGGCCTTTTGCGAGATATTTATAAGAGTGTGACATAGTTCTTCCGTACACATGCTGGGAACTTTAAGTTAGAATGGTGTACCTCGAAGATGAAATAGGACCTTAAAGGATATGGTTAGAAGTATGATCAAACATCTTCCTTACCAAAATCACTTTAGGGAGAAGCCTTAAAGACCGTTATTTATATCCCCGACCAAGTTTCAAGTAAAACCTCACCTCTCTTCTGCTAAACAGTTTTCAAACCTTGTCGGCACCAATGATTTTTGACAAAAATCTGACAATAACACTAGAAAGCGTCTCATGATAACATTGGTATCGTCAATTTGTAAAGGTATTTTTGACTCTTCAATAAGCTAATATAAAGGCATTTTTGACCCGTCAATTTACTTGACCCATTAAGCTCCTGACTACAGTAACGGGGCCAATTAAATTAGTTTATTAAGATAGAAATTGTAATCGAGTTAGACCCATTGTCCGTTTCCGTCTTAACAAGCCGATTATGTTGGTATGTTGTTGTTTTAACTTGTAGCCCATTACGACCTTAACAACAATCAGAATCAACAATGGATGGATGAGAGGAGAATGTTAAGGGATATAGCAAGGACATTTTTGACATTTCAGATAAGGTTGGCTAGGTAGATCTGAAGATTATTGGGCTAAACTATTTCTCCTTAGCATCTCCCTTGTATGACTATTTCTCCTAAATTCCCTTATTTTATACATTGAAGTCTGAATCCATTCAAACTTAAGTGATTAGCAGATAATTTTTTTTTTTCAAAGACAAGTCACTTATTTTCAAATAAAATTGATTGAATCAAAAAAGTAAAAAAATTTCACTTTTTTTCTTTGAAAATGTGAAAGTTTAAAATGTCATTAATACCCCTTCCTTATATTACGAAAAGAAATATAATTTCAGTATGAAACTGTAACCAACTCACCTCACCTCTCTTCTGCTAAACAGTTTTCAAACCTTGTCGGCACCAATGATTTTTGACAAAAATTCGACAATAACACTAGAAAGCGTCTCATGATAACATTGGTACCATCAATTTGTAAAGGCATTTTTGACCCATCAATAAGCTAATATAAAGGCATTTTTGACCCGTCAATTTACTTGACCCATTAAGCTCCTAACTACAATAACGAGGCCAATTAAATTGGTCTATTAAGGTAGAAATTGTAACCGGGTTAGACCCGTTGTCCATTTCTATCTTAACAGGTCGATTATGTTGGCCCGTTATTGTTTTAACTTGTAGCCCATTACGACCTTAATGACAATCAGAATCAACTATGGATGGATGAGAGGAGAATGTTAAGGGAGATAGCAAGGACATTTTTGACATTTTAGGTGAGGTTGGTTAGGTAGATCTGAAGATTATTGGGTTAAGCTATTTCTCATTAGCATCTCCCTTGTATGACTATTTCTCCTAAATTCCCTTGTTTTATACACTGAAGTCTGAATCCATTCAAACTTAAGTGATTAGAAGATAGTTTTTTGTTGGTTTCAAAGATAAGTCACTTATTTTCAAATAAAATTGATTGAATCAAAAAAGTAAAAAAATTTCACTTTTTTTCTTTGAAACATCTGAAAGTTTGAAATGTCATTAATACCCCTTCCTTATATTACGAAAAGGAATCTAATTTCAATATGAAACTGTAACTAACTCACCTCACCTCTCTTCTGCTAAATAGTTTTCAAACCTTGTTGGCACTAATGATTTTTGACAAAAATCAGATAGTAACACTAGAAATCATCTCATGCAACATTGGTACCAAAATGATCCTCTCTCACGATATACATGAATATCAAAATATTTTCAAAAAATAAAATGTCATTTCTTTGTTGAAAGCAGAGGAAGATCCTAGTGTCAAATCTTTATCGGCTTCCTAGGTCAAAAGTTTTTTTTTTTTTGGGAAATCGAGGTGTCCAGGCTAACTTATATACACCATGAATAAACTTGTAGATTGTGAAGAGCCGACTCTTTTGGTACCAACGATGTCACCAATCACATGACACCAGGTAGCCGGTGACAGTCGTCAATTTTCGGTTGGAGTCTTAGATTTTTCAAAATTTTTTAATTTTTATATTTCAAGTAAAATTAATAAATGAAAATATACTTTATTTAAATAGATATGTATTTAATTCATCATAATGTATTTGTCATATTCAAATAAATATGTATTTATAATAGGTAAATTTATTATTTATTATTACCGATATCTTGCCATATTCAAATAAACATGTATTTTTATAATAGGTAAACTTATTATCTATTATTATTAATATCTTAATTTAAATTTGTTAAGTTTTAATTTTTAATATGTATATCACATGAAATATCAATATATTTTATTTTCCATAATAAGGATAAATATATCATATTTAAATTAACTTGTCCACTTAACACTTATTGAAAAATTAAAAACAAATATATTATTAAGTGATATATAGTAAGACCTATTAAGCGATAAGTCATATTAGGTGCCATTAAGTCTTAAGTGAAAAATACAAACAAACCCTTAGGCAAAGGTTTATTGATGAATTTCGTAAAAAGAAACTAGAAACTATGAAAATAGTCAGATGTGGGGGCGCTAAGGAAAAATAACCTAACTCAATAATCTTTGGATCTATCTAGGCAATGTTATTAACCTATTAATGGTCTCGTTGACAGACCAGTTGATCCGTTGAGGTGAATTGTTTACCTGTTGACTAAACCGTCGACCTGTTATCTAATGATCTAAAAATTATTGAGTTAGACTATTTTTTTTAGTACCCTTGAAATCTGCTATTTTTCAAGTTTTCCCAAAAGAAACTGTAGACAATAAAAAAAAATTATAAAAAGTTACATCGAAGTGATATTTTGTGAAAACGTAAGGATAATAAGTGATATTCACCTTTTGTTTATATAACTTACTTATACCTATAGAATTATTCATAAAATCTATTTATTATATTACTGTTGCTTATAAATGTCAAAGTTGTGATTTTCCTTTTTATAATATTAATTTTATTTGTCAATTGATATTTGAAAAGCATAACAAATATTTTATACATAATTGGATTTGGATGCTTTATCATTATTAAGCTCTTACTGTAGTTGTTATATAAACAAATAAATTATATAATGACATATTTGCTTTTATAAAGTAATGAGTAATATTACGTGTAAAATCTAACAATACAATTATCCTTTTACGATATGATATGGTATAATATTATTAGTAAAAATTCATAATTCATCAGAGAATTACAACAATAATGATGCGACATTCAATAAAATGGTGCATTGTATCGAAATAATTAGATAAATTAGTTATCTAAAATATTTAGTAACAAATACTATTATAATTATAATTGAGGGTTGTAGATGCAACTATCACATGAAACCGAATGATGAGAAAGAATTATGCTATGAAGAGGACCATATTCCTTCTAGATTACATTTTCTGATTTTTTTTTAGTTATATTTTTAATATATGCATTTCAATTAATTGTCTATAGAGCAATTGAATTATTGAAGCATGTGATTTTTAACATATTCATGAAAAAGTTTCAATTATCTTAAATCTTGATTATAAGTTACTTTAAGTAAAAGAAGAAAAGTTTAAAACGCCAAAATCGTAATATACACTCAATTATGGTTGGCTCTAAATTTTGTCTGAGAACGGAAAGTTGAAGTGAATATAATCTTTTTTATATGTCACCATCGGCACATCGTTTTTTATGACCAAAAACACCAAAACTCACCTACTAGGACGTTTCGGTCAACCAACGAAATGGACTTACTATGCCCACAATAGCTTACAATAACATCAACTACTGAAAATGCAACATCGTAACACATTCTAAATTGATCTCCATAAACTATAATCTCAAAATATAACATAGAAATGTCATATTTAACTAGTAAATTGCATAGTAAATATACTTGTAATTATGCGTGCTTGCGATTTTTTTAGTAATTATACATATTTGGGTGTTCAAGATGTAGATTGTGAGTAATTAATAACTATGCATATTAGAAATAATTAATAATTATCTTTTAACTTTTCTTTCCTACTCATAAATTATAATAAATCAAATATTATAAAGAAATATTTAAAATTAAGTGAAAAAACCTGACCCATTAGAAATATCTCTTAAAATTTCATGCTTTTAACTCCATGAGAAACATAATTTAGAATGAGTGGAGTTCAACAATTTTAGCTAAATTGAAAGATTAATGATTGCACATATTCAATGGTTAATGCTTTTATCGTTTATGAATAATTGCACGTATTAAAGGGTTAATGGGGTGCACAACATGTCTTGTATTGTAGTATCAACCTAATACAAAATGGTTTGCATCTTAAAATAATGCACTAATAATAAAAATTATTAAAAATTTAAACTTAACGGGACCAAAATTTAAAAGTTTTCAAATTGCGCGGAGGGGGAGGCGTCAAATGTTGGGCCTAAATTATTGTCAGCCGAGAATGCATACATTCAAAATTTAACTCTCATTGTGGGTTCACGCTTGCCGCGTGGCAAGTGGTTGCTACAGTGGCTACTCACTACTCACTGTAGTCTGTAGACTAGCGAAACAATTTGGTAATTTGAATGCAACAGAAGAGTATAATAATTCTTCGGACTAAACCTGCCGGCAAAGTGACGTTTAGGAAAATATAAGGTATACCACAACCACGCTAAGAATGTGAACCATCTCAACGTGAGCCGTTGAATTTGTTTCATGCAATCTGGATATAAATTTTTCTTTTAATTTAATTTTAGATACGATTGAAATTATTTATGTTTTAATATATAAATATAAGGTATATATTTTTTTATTTTTTTAAACTTTCTTTGCTGTCTATTTTGTAAATGAGGATATATATTTACAAAATAAAAAGATTTGTAAGTTGTGACAAAAATTTAAACTGATTTTCATTAAAGTTGTAGTCTATTTATAAAGGAAAATAGACCATGTTAATGTATGTCATCATCACTGAAGAGTGATATGGTATAACAGAGAATCATCAGATGATACATCTCAATTTAGCTCTTATTTTTATATTTATTTTATTTTATAATTTATTAGTACAATGTCTCTTCTGTTCTCTCAGTGCCTTGGGGGCCCTTTTAGGACTTACAAAAATTGCACTGCTCAGCTATAATTACATATATCACGCGCCTTAAACGGCGTGTATTCAGACCACTCGAGGCCTGCGATTTAAATAGCCCGCTCTTATCCTTCCCATTGGTTACTGCTCTGACCCTCCAAACTGAACGCGTGGGCGTGAGTGTCTTTCAAAACGTACAACCCAAAATACCCCGCCCCCTCTCTCTCTAGATGTGGGATAAAGATATTGTACCCTCGTTTTGTCATTTCGTTTCTCTCTCTAGAGCCGGCGCTCTCGGTTCAGAAAAACCGAAAGAAAATTAAAAGTAAAAAAGGAGTAGAGGGAAGAAGGAAAAAGATTCGTTTCGGTGGAGAAGGGAGATCGGAGTGACAATGTCCGAGGAAGAGAAGTTATTGAAAGAGGCGAAGAAGCTGCCGTGGGAAGATCGACTGATACACAAGAATTGGAAGGTCAGGAATGAGGCTAACATTGATTTGGCCGCGCTTTGCGACTCCATTACTGATCCTAAGGACTCGCGTCTTAGAGAATTCGGTCAGTTTGATTTCAATGTCCTAGATCTGATTCGTGTTTCGATCTGAATGTCATTGTCATTTCATTTGCGATTGCGATTGTGGAGTGAGATTAACTGCTTGACACGGTGTGGTTATCTTTGTTGGTTGCTAGGTCCGTTGTTTAGGAAGGCGGTGGCGGATTCGAATGCGCCGGTGCAAGAGAAGGCGCTTGATGCGTTGATTGCGTTCTTAAAAGCTGCTGATGCGGATGCCGGCAGGTGAAAATTTGAAAATGCTCATCTTTTTATGAATGGATTTATGAACAAATAATTTTGAGCAAACAATAAATTTTATGCTGTTGCTGCTGTATAGGTACGCCAAAGAAGTTTGTGATGCGATCGTGGCGAAATGCCTAACAGGTAGACCGAAGACAGTTGAGAAGGCTCAAGCTGCGTTTATGCTTTGGGTTGAATTGGAGGCTGTTGATGTTTTCCTTGTACGCTTAATCTTCTTTTACTAATCTGCATGTGGTTTCATTTAGTAGTTAATACTTAACTAACTATGATAACATTAATGAGGGTTCTCCACATTTTTTGTTTGTTTGCTGTGGGAATTGTAGGATGCAATGGAGAAAGCAATAAAGAACAAAGTTGCCAAAGCTGTTGTGCCTGCTATTGATGTCATGTTTCAAGCCTTAAGGTTCGTTCATGCATGCAATCTCTGTGGTGCGAACTATGCGTGACTTATAGGTGATATTGTTTGTTGTTTTAATTGGGATCATGATATTGTCTTGCTGTTAATTAGTGAATTTGGAGCGAAAATTGTACCCCCAAAAAGGATTTTGAAGATGCTGCCTGAACTATTCGACCATCAAGATCAAAATGTTCGTGCATGTTCAAAAGGACTCACTCTTGAGCTTTGTCGTTGGATTGGGAAAGACCCTGTAAAGTCAATATTGTTTGAGAAAATGAGGGATACAATGGTACGGTAATACTAAGTTTTTAGTCATGCATGTGTTAGTTACATTTCATTTGAAAGAATCATAGAATCTGTTTCCTGTTGTTTGAAGAAAAAAGAGCTGGAGGCTGAACTTGTCAATGTTACGGGGACAGCTAGGCCATCTCGGAAAATAAGGTGAGTGCCATGATCTAAAGAAGCTTTTCTTTGTTCTGGACTCTGTGAGTGTCTGCTTTTTGTTAATTCAGTGAACTCACTGGGAAGCAATTGGTTGGAAGAATGAACAGTATCAAATAATTTTTTCCAATCGACTGTCAACCATAAAACAAATCATCATTTCACTGACCCTGATATATGTAGGATAAACTTGTTTCCTAGGACACCTTTGGAATCTCTTTGCTGATGTTCCAATTGTGCTGAATCTTACTCTTTATTTTTTTTGAATTCCATTCTATTTCCAGTATTGTTTGACTCAATAAATGTTTACCCATCCTTCGACTTCATCTAATTGCATTTGCATATACATGTTCAACAGATTCCCTTTTTTTCATCTTGTTTTTTTCCCTTCGTTCATTGCTTTCTCCACTTACCTGGAGCTACAAAACTCAAGTCTGACTCAAGTTTAAAAATCTAATTGTGAGTCCGGAGTTCTATTGGATTCCGGTAGTTTCCAATGTTTTAATCTTTTATGCAATAGGTAAATTGATGTCTATATATCAATGTCATTTTGGATAATATGTATGGTTATAAATTTTAGTTAATTTTAATGTATCCATCATCCTTGGTCAGACAGAGTTGGTTGTACAGGTATGATAATCTGTTCTGTTAACATATACTTTAGGTACATGTCCTTGTATTCTTTCATTGTACGTGAGTTCAAAGTTTATTGAGCAGATCTACATGTAGTTTTGTGCCATATCTCTATTGGAATTAATTTACATGTAAATTTTAGATCTGAGCAAGATAAAGAGCCAGAACAGGAACCTGTGTCTGAAAATGTGGGTCCGGGTGCCTCTGAAGAGTCTGCAGCTGAAGGTATGCCTTCTACATTAAGAGATTATGGAGTTACATCAATTTGTTATCACCTAATATGATATTTTTCTCTGTTGCCAGCTCCTCAGGAAATAGATGAGTATGAGCTAATTGATCCTGTTGACATATTGGCTCCTCTAGAGAAGTCAGGATTTTGGGAAGGAGTGGTCAGTTCTCTCTTTGAGTTCTCATATATATATATATATACACATATATAAATGTTTTTATATTTATATGGGCGGGGATCTTTTAACACAAATTTTTGACACGAAGTATCAACACTTCTAGCCATTGATTACACATAATCTAATGGCGAGATTGAAAGTCAAAAGGTGGTATTAAATGATGCAACTCATCAACCATTTTAACCATTGTCTTATGCGGATCAATGGTTAGAAATTTGTATCCAGTTTTGTGTCAAAATTTTTTTGTCAAGAGATCATAATCCTATATATATATATTCATTTATTTATCTATCTATATATCTGTATAAATATTTATTTATTATTTTCTTTTAAAATTGTATGTCTTTTAGAAAGCTGCCAAGTGGTCAGAACGGAAGGAGGCTGTTGCGGAGCTGACCAAACTTGCTTCAACAAAAAGGATTGCGCCAGGTGATTTTACAGAAGTTTGTCGGACGTTAAAGAAGGTAATCTGATCCTCATAGACGAAGGGAACTAGTTTTGATCTTTGACATGCATATTGTCATTGTTATTTCTGATAGTTTATGGAGCAGTATGGCCACGTAGGCTGCTTCTGTTTTGATGTTTGATTTCTCTGACTTAGAATTATATAGTGAGTATGAGTTACCTAAATGATTATTGCTGTCACCTGATGCTTAATTATTTGTAGTCTGGTTTTTCAATTCCTGTGAAGCTGTTTCTGTGTGATCTTGAAATTTTGATGGTGATGTGACTGGAAAACTGCTTTAATCAGAGTTTATGTGTGTTTTTGGAGCTTTGAGTTTAATGAGTTTTGGATGGTTTGAGGGACTGAGTTATGGAATCATAAGGATCAGTGTTAAGGGACTTTATCTGAATACTTTCCTGATGTGTATATGCTCAAGCAAATATTGATTGGATAGAAACATGCTTCTATCCCCACCCCCCATGCGAACACACATTGACACAAAGTTTTCAAAGATTCCATGCCTGCTTTTGGGACAATGCTGTATGAAAGATGTGTTTTGGCTCAAATTCATAATGTAGCATCTTGGCAATGGAAAAGAATAGTAATCACTGGGTTATTGAACATGTTTGATTGATAGTTTTTTCATAATATTGTGATGTAAATACTTTGGCATTCATTTAAAGGAGTCTTTTGTTCATATTTTGTCATTTTAGGTAACTCAGATTAGTTGGACTTACTTTGTTTGAATGAAAATTTGGCATGTCAATACACGTTTACTATTTTAATCTCTTACCTTTTTATTTTGATTGTGATTAGAAAGCTTGTTATGCTGAGTTTTTTTGACAATGTCTGACCGAGTGCTTTTGTGCAGCTTATTACGGATGTCAATATCGCTGTTGCAGTTGAAGCCATACAAGCTATTGGCAATCTTGCCCGTGGTCTAAGAACCCATTTTTCTGCAAGTTCACGCTTTCTATTGCCAGTTTTACTGGTGAGTATAGACAAAGTTCTAATAATTTCTCTTATTAAAAAAAAAAAATGTTATAATAGTTTTTTGTGTTTGCCTCTGCTTCTATTTAGCAATCTCTTTCTGCTTCCTTGTTGTCCAGTAAGTCCCCCTACAACTGAGTAGCAGGGTATTCTTGCCTACATTCAAGTAAATGCAAAGGCTTAACTCTAAGTTATCTGTTCTTCATGGTTGGAAGCCAGCTTTTGACTTCTGCTTGCATGAATTTGTTAGCACTTTATAAATCAGTTCCTCTTTCGGAGTTACTTATAATTCATTATTTTTTTTTTCGACTAGTATAAACCGTTTCTTTTCCATGCATGATAGCTTTCTGATACTTTTTCTTGTGCTTTGCTTGTGTTGCTGCATGCTGTTCTATCTTTAAGAATTGTTGGCTCTGCAATTATCAGATAGACTTCTGGACTTTAACCTATTCTGCTATCTTCATGACATTTTTTGATTTATTCTATGTTATCAATTATTTGCATTCTATATTAAGTTGTTCTTGATATAAAGTAATTTAACATAAGGAAACTTTGTGGACATTTATTAAAAGAATTATCACTCACCATGAAATAGGTTTTTTATAACATGTTTTGATCGTATAATTTTTATTATTGTTTATTTCTTGAGAATTATTATTATCAAATTTATTTATTTATTTTTATGTTGTGAAATGGTAATAATGTGGTTCACCAAATTTTCTGTTTGTCTGATGAGTGTCTTCTTGTACAGGAAAAATTGAAAGAGAAAAAACCTACATCGATTGAGTCGCTTACACAAACTCTCCAAGCAATGCACAAGGCTGGGTGCTTAAATCTTGTTGATGTTGTTGAAGGCAGGTTTCTTTTCTATTCTAATATAGGATTTACAACTTCCTTATAAAGCTAATTGATTGCATTGTTGGTGATTTCAGTGAGTTGTTTCTACGTATATTGTCATCTTTTGATGAATACATGATGTCCACATGTTCTATTTGGGAGTTCTGGGCATTTGAAATGGATTGTTTGAAAGTGTGGCCCTTATTGCTGGATCATTGGTTCCTGTTATTTTGATTATGATGACTTCTGCCTATTGCAGATGTTCGGACATCGGTGAAAAATAAAGTTCCGCTTGTGCGTTCATTGACATTGAATTGGGTGACATTTTGCATTGAAACGAGTAACAAAGCTGTTGTCCTGAAGGCACATAAGGACTATGTCCCTATATGTATGGAGGTCAGTGCATTTATGCCTTAAGGTCTTATTTCCTTTTGCTTGACTAGCTTAGAGCTCCAGACCCTATTTTGGGTTATTTTATATGCTCTGTGTCTTTTTCTCTTAATTTATGAGTAATCAGCACTTTTCAGTTCTGATCTATTGAGTTTTGGGTCAAGAGGTCCTGGTGATTTGACTGTACTGTTTTATATGCAAGGTTAAAAAATGAAAGTTACACAAGTTTTGATTTTTCTTTTGGCAAAAGTTTTTGTCAGACATGATGTAGATCACCATCTGTTAGATGCCTGACTCCTCTTTCTGCTGACTGGATTTTGAGCTATATATCGGTAGTCGTGTGCATATACAGTACTGAGCATCTGAACTATCTGCTACTATTTCAATTTTTTTTTTGGAATACTGCTTTCTGTAACCTTTATGTAGTGCTGCTTTCTGTAACCTTTATGTAATACTGCTTTCTGTAACCTTTATGTAATACAGCTTTTTGTAACCTTTTATGTAATACTGCTTTCTATAAACCTTTTAATGTAAAAGAAATTGAATTTTGTAGTGCCTCAATGATGGAACCCCAGATGTGAGGGATGCAGCTTTTTCGGCTTTGGCTGCAATAGCTAAGGTAATACTGTCAAATTTACATTGGGCCTCTTTGTTTGTTCAATTTATCATCCATTATCCTAAATTGTTTTCATATTTTGTTGTCACACTTAGTCTGTTGGAATGAGGCCTTTAGAGAGGTCACTTGAAAAACTTGATGATGTTAGAAGAAAAAAGCTTTCTGAAATGATTGCGGGCTCTGAAGGGGGTGTGTCCAATACTACAAGTTCTGGTTTGTTTCTTCTTTTTTTTTTTTTTTCTTTTCTTTTCTAGTAATCATTGCTCTTAGTTTAGTGTTTTAAATTTTAGGCTTATGTTTATTTCCTTATGTTTTGATTCAGTGGCAGCTAGAGTTCCCATTTCTGGTGGTACTGTGCTGTCTGTGGAGGTAGGTTTGTTTTTGCTTTCTAATTTAGCATTTTCATACAGCACCTAAGGTTTAGTGTTTTTGATTGTAGTGCTGTTCCTTAGTATGTGTCTCGTGTTACCTCTTGACACATATCTGTCATTCTAGATATATGCTTAAACACATCCTTGTTCAATAGTTTTGATAAATTTTGGGTAAAATTCTTTTTGTTTTATGTGAGTCCTGATGATGGATGTTTTTCTAATTTTAATGTAAAGGATAAAAAATTCTAATAGAGTTTGGTTTTTAGCTTCTCTTTAGGTTTCAATGTCAAAAGAGTTTCTTGATACGTCTTTCTTCTTCATTCATTTAAAACTGGGAGGGAGCTCTGGTTTATACTTCGTTTTGGGAGATTTTGGTTATTTTATAACTACTGACTTTGTGGGGCTGACTGAATTATCATTTTTGTAGTTTTGTGCTCTCTCAAGCTAGTCCTTCTTTAGTTGGATTGCTTGTTCACCCTTTTATAGCTATTTTACTATCATACAATTTTGATAGTTTCCTTTTATTTATTTCTTAAAGTTTGTAATTTGCATGTTTTTCCTCCTAACTTATTTGGGTAACTCAAAACATTCCACTGATGTGAATGATTTGTTTGAGGTTTAAGATTTAATCTGATGACTGTGGCAAAGAATTATTTCATGTTTTTAAGTCATCATGTGTTTAAAAGTCAATGACACACATCATTTCAACTTGTTTAATTTTATTTTCGTACAAAAAATGTTTTTTAATCTTAAGATTTTTGTTTTATTTAACATTAATGTATCCAGCAAATTTATTGTTATTATGTTACAACTTGAAATTTATGCAGACATCAGAAAGCTCATTTGTTAGGAAATCAGCAGCAAGCATGCTTAGTGGGAAGAGACCTATCCCAGCAGCAGTGAGTTTTTCTTCTTTTGTGTCTGTGCCAAAGAGAGAGGTGGCCCACCCGGGCCGTTGATGGAGTTTTTAATTTTCTGGATGGTGTTAAATTGTAAACATTGACTTCAAATTTCTTTTAACTATCTTTCTGATGTTTTCCAACAGCCTGCTGGCAAAAAAGTGGGTCCAGTTAAATCGGGTATCACCAAAAAGGGAGATGGAGCAGGAAGGCAAGAAACTTCAAAATCAATTGAAGCACCTGAAGACGTTGAGGTGAACCCATGACCTATTTGTCGTAGTGTTTGCTTTCCATTTGACCTGATAAATTTATGACCATGGCATCTTTAATTTTCTCTGGTTGGTTTAATTTTTGCAGCCTGCTGAAATGAGTCTTGAAGAGATTGAAAGCAGATTAGGTTCCCTTATCCAGGAAGATACAGTTGGTCAATTGAAGAGCACTGTGTGGAAAGAACGCCTTGAAGGTTGGCTGTTACTATTTTAACTTTTTCTCTTTAAAAATGATGATCAGTTTTGCTGAAGTTATCTTTTTCTTAAATTAAAAGCCTATATGTTTTGTTCCTGTTCTTTATTGAATATTCAGTTTTAGCAAAACAATAAAAAAGCAGCTCTAATGTATCCTAATGCAATGTCTTCTTATAGTTGGTGGTGCATTATGCTATTGGTCTTCTCAGTTTGTTTATTGAACTTTATTATTCAATCAATGGCTTCAAAATTTTGGCTTTTGTTGCAGGAATGTCCTCTTTGAAACAACAAGTTGAAGCGCTGCAAAATCTTGACCAGTCAGTGGAGATTTTGACTCGTTTACTTTGTGTGCTTCCTGGTTGGAGTGAGAAAAATGTTCAGGTATTTAAGGTTTAGCATTTTCCATTGAGTCAGATCTTTTTTTGCCATCTCTTTTATATCTTGCTAGAAAGAGAACTAAGGATTTAATAAACAATGCAGGTTCAGCAACATGTTATTGAAGTTATCACTTACCTAGCTTCTACTGCAACTAAGTTTCCAAAGAAATGTGTAGTTCTTTGCCTTTTGGGTGGGTGCTAGGTCTCAGCTTAATGTTCTTTCCTAATAAGTTAAATAGTCAATTGTGGAATCTGGTGTGCTATGCACTTGGTTTGATCTATAAGCTTAATGTGCCTTTTTTGTGACAGAAAAGATGCTTTAAATGTCTTCAAATTTTGTCTTACCTGGTTTTATTTTTTGGCTAATCAACAGGTATAAGTGAACGGGTGGCAGATATCAAGACCCGTGCTCATGCCATGAAGTGCCTTACTGCTTTCTGTGAAGCAATAGGTCCTGGATTTGTTTTTGAAAGAGTAAGTGTATTGCATTTTATTGTTTTGTTCATCTTCAGTATCTATGTAGAAGCTGCCTGTGTACACTAATTGGTCTAAGAAGCACCTTTTTGTTTCCTAGCAGAAAAAGTGGTCCATGAAACAGTGATGATTAATGCTCTTGCATTTGTGTTTTCTATTTTTGATTTGGTCTTACATTTACGGTTTAGATTTTTTCTATAGCTTTACAAGATCATGAAAGAGCACAAGAATCCTAAGGTTCTTAGTGAGGGACTACTGTGGATGGTTTCGGCAGTTGAGGACTTTGGTGTATCGCTTTTGAAGCTTAAGGTCTTTTCAGTTCTTCCATAACAATTTCTTCTCTCTTTTGTCATTAGATTCTAATGATCCCTTGCTTTAATATAGTGTTGAAGTTTGAGAATAAAGTTGAAATTTAATAATTTTTTTGCAGGATTTAATTGATTTCTGTAAAGATATTGGTCTCCAGTCTAGTGCAGCAGCAACCAGAAATGCTACTATTAAGCTTTTGGGTGCTTTACATAAATTTGTTGGTCCAGGTGAGTAGTCATTTTATATACAATTCTCCATCTGATTTAGTTTCGTCCTTAAGGTTCTAAGAGTTTCCTTTTTGCAGACATCAAAGGATTTCTTGCAGATGTCAAACCTGCACTTCTTAGTGCACTTGATACTGAATATGAAAAAAATCCATTTGAGGTATACCAACTATCATGGTCAAAGTTTCACTTAAAAAATGTTTTACGGAATACTTACTGCACCCCTATAACATTTTTCAGGGTGCTGCTGCTGCTCCTCCTAAGAAAACTGTTAGGGCATCAGAATCATCTTTATCTGTGTCTGCTGGTGGGCTAGATAGCCTACCACGTGAAGATATTAGTGGAAAGATCACACCTACTTTGGTGAAGGGCTTGGAAAGTCCTGACTGGAAGGTGTGGTTGCTAACATGTAGAAAACTAGCTTCATATGTTGTTTCCTTCTGTTTTCTATTAATGATGTGTTTGATTGATGTAACAGTCATTGGTTTAAATTAATTTTATTTGTCTTATACTATTTTTTTTTTCTTTCAGGTCCGCCTGGAGTCAATTGAAGCTGTTAATAAAATTCTGGAAGAGGCTAATAAGCGGATTCAACCAACTGGAACTGGTATATTACCATCATGCACTTTTGTGCTTAAATAACTGTGATATATAAATGTGTGTGTTTTTATATATATAATCTTGTGGTTGTAAATGAAGACTTCCATGTCATGCTTGCATTTTTACTTGTAAACTATTTTAATCTGCTGATATATATATGTATAAATTTTTTTTTCTTGTTATATGACTGCCAGGGGAATTATTTGGTGCACTTAGAGGGCGTCTTTATGATAGCAATAAGAATTTAGTTATGGCTACTTTGACTACTATTGGTGCTGTTGCTTCTGCAATGGGGCCTGCTGTTGAAAAGTCGAGCAAGGTTCGTGGACATTCAGTCGACATGTTTTTGTGATGCATCTTTGTTGTTTGCACTTGAGAAATTTGAAGCATATAATGATTCTTGCAGGGTATCCTGTCCGATGTTTTGAAATGTCTTGGTGACAATAAGAAGCATATGAGAGAATGCACTTTGAGTGCTTTGGATTCTTGGCTTGCTGCTGTTCACCTTGATAAAATGGTAACTGTTAATTGCTTTTTATTTATTCTTATTTCTTAATTGTCATGTGTAATGGTTTATTCTTTTGCTGTAGGTACCATACATTGCAGCAGCCCTGACAGAGCCTAAGGTTGGCACAGAAGGGCGTAAGGATCTTTTTGATTGGTTGTCAAGGCAACTCTCTGGACTAAGCGATTTTTCTGATGCTGTACATTTGCTGAAACCAGCTAGCTCTGCCATGACGGTAATTTTCTTTTTAGGATAGAAAAATTCTAGTTGTTCATTGACTATATATGCTTCTGATTACAAGGTTTACACAAATTGTTTATTTATTTATTCTTCTTTTTGAACTACATCAATTTTTGGAATCTTTATTAGGATAAATCATCAGATGTTCGAAAGGCAGCTGAAGCTTGCATTGCTGATATCATAAGAGTTGGCGGACAAGAAACAGTATGTGTGCTATAAAGTTTATGGTTCCTTTCTCATTATTATGAGTGTGAGTGTAATTAATACTTGAATTCTATCATCTTTTAAGATTGAAAAGCATCTTAAGGACATACATGGACCCGCTTTAGCTATCATTGTTGAACGACTGAGACCTCATGGGACATCTCAAGGTGTGTTCTTTGTAACTTGGCTGTTATATTTTTCCCCCTCATTTGTATTTTATTTTCTGTATGTTAATTTGTTTTGCCTCAGTATCGTTTGAATCTGCAAAAGCGATTTCGGGGCCAACATCCAAAGGCAGCTCAAAGGTTGCAAAATCTGCTTCCAATGGTTTGTCGAGGCATGGAAATAGGGCTTTATCTTCGGTATGTTTTACATGCTTGAATTACAATGTTTTTCAAATATAGTAGGTTTTGAGGGGTTTTTTTTTTTTTTTTTTTTTTTTTTTTTTTTTTTTTTTTTNGGTTTTTTTTTTTTTTTTTTTTTTTTTTTTTTTTTTTTTTTTAATGGCTTTGGAAAGAGGACCATTCCAACAAAGGGGGCAAGGCCAGACTCAATTATGTCTGTTCAAGATATAGCTGTACAATCACAGGCTTTGCTGAATGTCAAAGATTCGAATAAGGTATTGTTTAGGTGAAATTTGAAGCCTTTTGAGCATGATATGAACTGTTACATATTTTCTAATAGCATGTTTTATTTAATTCTTCATTTACAGGAGGAAAGGGAGAGAATTATTGTTCGCCGATTTAAGTTTGAAGAGCTACGTGTTGAACAGATCCAAGATCTTGAGGTTTGTTTTTTAATTTATTCTTTGAAAGATATCTTGGTTTCCTCTATAAAAAACGGAAGGTAACACAGAATGGATCTTTACTGCAGAATGAGATGATGAAGTATTTCAGAGAGGATTTGCATAGGCGTCTACTCAGCACAGATTTTAAGAAACAGGTTGATGGGCTTGAGATGCTACAGAAGGTGGTGTTGTCACAATCCGTTCTCGAGTTATTTTCAAGTTTGTCAATATGCAATCTTACTCGGGATGATATTTCTCAATTGCAGGCTCTTCCATCTATACGGAAGGAAATTATTGAAGTTTTGGATATACTTTTGAGGTGGTTTGTTTTGCAGTTCTGTAAATCTAACACAACATGCTTGTTGAAGGTACAATTAGTTTCTCTTTATTCTGTTTTATTTGTTACTTTTTATGGGCTCCTCGAGGAATAAAACTTATGGTGCATTGCAAGATATCATGACTTTACATTCTTCTGTTTTGGAATAAACAGGTGCTGGAATTTCTTCCTGAACTTTTTGATGCATTAAGGGATGAAGCCTATTCTTTGACTGAATCAGAAGCAGCTGTATTTCTACCATGTTTGATAGAAAAGGTTCTTGAATTCACAATAGCTTGAATTTACATGCATAACTGGAATTTGTTTATTGTTTCCCCAATATGTGGCTTGAAGTCAATTATCGCTTCATTGGGGTCCTATAAGTCTGCTCATCTTATGCCTATTGTAGAGAGTTCGCGTGCCCTGCCCTCTTCCTCCATTATGAATGGATTTCAATATTTCTTATTTGATCTCGTGTTGACTTCTATATTCTTGTGCTGCAGTCAGGGCATAACATTGAGAAAGTACGAGAAAAATTGCGGGAACTGACAAAACAAATTGTCCATTTCTATTCTGCAACAAAAACGCTTCCCTTTATTTTGGAGGGCTTGCGTTCTAAAAACAACCGTACTCGGATAGAATGTGTTGACCTTGTTGGATTCTTGATTGATCATCATGGGGCTGAGGTGCAAGAAGAGAGCTTTATTTGTTTTACACTTTTGAATGTTTTCTGAAAAACTTACATCTATTCTCCTTTAACAGATCAGTGGACAATTAAAATCTTTGCAAATTGTTGCTAGCTTGACAGCAGAACGAGATGGTGAAATTAGAAAAGCTGCTTTAAATACACTGGCTACTGGTTACAAGATTCTAGGTGTGTTACATCATGATGTTACATAGCTGCCATAATCTAGGTTACGTGCCTGTGTTATATAACTTTAGTTTGTCAAAGATGCCAAGAATACAATGATACATGTTTGAACAACTTTTGTCACCTCAAGTTATTTTATTTTATTTTTTTAACATATTTGACATCTGTTACACTTTTGTATCTCTTCTTCTGCAATAATACACATCGTTTGTTTACCATAAAGGAAAAAAGGGACTTTTCTTCTATTCTTCAGTCTGTTTGTCTTCTTATTCTTTAACTTTTTGGTCTGCATTGGTCTGTGTTACGAGTTTGTTTTTGAATTGTGAGTGTTCTCTTTTATGTTTGTAAGTATATTCCCTTTTAACTTCTCCTTTTAGTTGAGGCAATCAGTTAGGATTGTTTTTATACTTTTTCCATAAGTACTTGCCTGTTATGAATATTTTTTATTTTCCTTGCCAGGTGAGGACATATGGAGATATGTTGGCAAGCTAACAGATGCTCAGAAAAGCATGTTAGATGACCGATTTAAATGGAAGGTCTGTATAAACCTTTTGTCTTGTCTTGTGTTGTGCTTCTGTTTCTCTTTATTCATCGTGTTTTCTATATTAGGTCCGAGAGATGGAAAAGAAAAAGGAGGGAAAGCCAGGAGAAGCAAGAGCTGCTTTAAGGCGTTCTGTCAGGGAAAATGGGTGTGTTTTCTTATCTGATACTTATGCATCTTATTTGTTCAGTATTGTGTCATAAATTCAATTCTTTACTTTCTCCAGTTTTTGATTTCTTAAATTTTGTGTCAATATGATAGAATGGAAATTATTCTTTAAGCAGTATAATCACCTTTTTGCCTCAAGATGCCATTACTTTGAGCAAACTATATCTAGATTATGCTTTTTTGTGTATTAAATGGTTTTTTCTCATAGAATTAATTACGAAAGGAACAAAGTAATAAGGTGCCCTATTTTAAGAAGTCTAATCGCACTTTTTATGAGGGTAAACAAATTCCAAATCCATTTAATTGGTCATCATTTTTCTTGATCCGTATAGTTTTCTTGCTGCTTTTACCTTCTTATGAAGCTCATTCTTTCAACAAATTTACTTATTTATTTGTAATTATCATATAGCAGGATCAAGGAAAAAATCTGTTATTATTACTTACTGTTTTAGTCTTGTTCAGCCTTTTTGTTGTGCTGTTAGAGGGTTTTTTTTTTTTTCATTCAAAAGCTAAATGCATATTGTAACAATTTGTATTATAACTTTGTTTGCAGTTTTTTACTTAATAAGTTTTATACTCAATTCTTATATATTGGTGGAAATGGAAGAAATCACCCTGTAGAAAGTCCTGTCAATAGCTGGATAACTTTTTCTTTAATATGTTTTAAGTTATTAGTTTATCTCCCTTCCCCTCCAAAAAAAGAAAAGATGTCAAGTTTGCACAGTTTGAACTTTCATATGTTTTTTTCTGTATGATTTACCAGGTCTGATGTTGCAGAACAAAGTGGAGAGATTTCACAATCTGTTTCTGGCCCAGCATTTATGAGGTTATTAGTCTCTGTGATCTTGTATCTTGCAATTTCTAAGTGCGCATTGAACTTTCATCATGGTGTAGTAATTTTTCTCTTAAACATTTCTAGCCTATGAATTAATACTGTTTTAGTTCCAGGAAAAACTATGGCCATTCTGAGCTTCATGTGGAGAGACATTTAATGCCCCGTACACTAGCTGGTGTTAATGGTCCCACAGACTGGAATGAAGCCCTGGATATTATTTCTTTCGGTTCACCCGAGCAGGTTTCCAGCTTACCTTGTCTAATGTTGATCTTTTTTAATTCTTACTTGAGCTTCCTTTCGTTTCTACTAAATATCTACTTTTAAATATGGCTAAGGTTAACTAGCTATGAAGGAAAAACATAAATCTTATGTTAGAATCTTGTGCAATATGATATTTATGGCAACTCGATTACTTTAATCTAAAAATATGTTGCATCAATGAGAATAGTCACTACATATTTTTTAGTGAATATAATTGTTGTACTTTGACCATATGATTATGCACTAATTTTGTACTAGCAATTCTGTGTTTGTAAAACTCTTCCAAATATCCCTTAACCTTTGACATCCCTTTAACAGGCTTTTGAAAGCTTAGGGAAAATAAAATATAACTCTAGATTCCATGCTGTCTTAACATGTAATTTGTTAAAACTCAAATTTCCATTTATATATAAAGATTCCTATATTTCTGAAACTAAAAAACATGTTGATCTTAATAATATATCACTAATATGTCTAAATCTACTTGCATAGTATTCTAAGAGCTAAAGGATTGATCAATAAATTGGGGATCCAGCTTCCGATATTCTAGATATTGTTAATATGATGGGTTTCACCCAGTTTCATTAGTATCAATTAAAGAACGCCCCTTAGTAGAAATATTGTAATCTTGCAGTCTGTTGAAGGTATGAAAGTTGTATGCCATGAGTTGGCACAGGCCACTAATGAGCCAGAAGGTAGTGCAATGGATGAACTTGTGAAGGATGCAGATAGACTTGTTTCATGCTTGGCAAATAAGGTAAACATCTTGCTGTTTACTTCAAATATCTGACCTCTCCCTTTATATTTTTCTCCTTGCCGATTTTAGTATTAACCTTGACATATATACAAAAATTTTATTTGTTTTCACTTCTTTGATAGGTAGCCAAGACTTTTGACTTCAGTCTGACAGGAGCATCATCAAGGTCTTGTAAATATGTTCTTAACACACTTATGCAGGTATATTTACCGTTTAAAATCTGTTTTCATAATGCTCTTTGTCCCTGATAGGCAAAATGGACTCTGCAAGTCTTTCAATTTTACTAAGTTTTTTGAAGTCTTCTCAGCATTTAAACTATGTTTCATGGAATCCTTATTGTGTAAGATGCTAACCATATGACTTTGCTGCAGACATTTCAAAATAAAAGGCTTGCTCATGCTGTCCAGGAGAGTACTCTTGACAGTCTAATTACTGAGCTTTTGCTTTGGCTTTTGGATGAGCGGGTTCCTCATATGGATGATGGCAGCCAGCTTTTAAAAGCTTTAAATGTGT
Source organism: Bursera cuneata (assembly GCA_026212285.1). NCBI lineage: Eukaryota > Viridiplantae > Streptophyta > Magnoliopsida > Sapindales > Burseraceae > Bursera > Bursera cuneata. Next base: position 10,279 of record JANLJB010030756.1, on the reverse strand, counting down.
TAATGCTTAAAATTCTGGTAAAAATTTACCTGAAAATTATTCTCTTTTGCGTAGTTTCTATCTATATTTTGCTTAATTGACTAGCGATTGTTGACAGGACAACGCAGATCGGACTTCATCCTTTGTTGTCCTCATCAACCTCTTGCGTCCATTAGATCCCTCAAGGTGGCCATCACCTGCGACTAATGAAAGCTTTGCAGCCAGAAATCAGAGGTTCTCTGATCTGGTTGTAAAATGCCTCATCAAACTGACGAAGGTAAACTGTGTTCTTGTTTAGATGTTCTTTTGATCTTAACAAGCGGTTAAGAACTTATGTGACCAGGGAGGCCAACTTTCCTTAGTGAAGCTAAGTTGTTCTTACTAGGGTTCCATGTTTATGAGATAATGGCTAACATTTCCAAGCTATTTTGCTTGGCAATTTTAATGCTTTTACCTTTTACGAATGACCTTTTGACAGATTTGCATGATTTGAGAGACTGCCAAGGAAATTTTAGATAACAATATGGTCGTGGAAAATTTTGGAGTAATAGTTACTGAGCATAAAGTGTTTCAAACTTTTTAAAGTGCATCTGCCATCCTGTGCTCTGCCACTGTCATGGTTTTCATTTTTTTTCCCTTTTTATGGGTTATGGCGGAATATGTGATAAATATTCTTCTGTGTTTCAGGTTCTTCAAAGCACTATCTATGATGTTGATCTTGACCGCATTCTTCAAAGCATTCATGTATACCTGCAAGAATTGGGAATGGAAGAAATTAGGAGAAGGTATGTGTTTATTCTCATTTTTGGTTGGTGGGTTGGTGGGGCAGGGTGATGCAATATGTTTCTTTTCTGATGTCATGGCCCTGTATGCATTAACTGATTTCCTTGACGACTTTTCTTTTTCTTTTGTAATATTTATTCAAAAGAGCTGGAGCTGATGACAAACCATTGCGTATGGTGAAAACTGTTCTGCATGAACTTGTTAAGCTTCGTGGAGCTGCAATCAAGGGTCACCTGTCAATGGTTCCTATAGACATGAAGCCTCAACCAATTATTCTTGCCTACATTGATCTTAATCTTGAGGTAGTAAATCAAGCCAACAATTCAATTTGCTGGCATATTAGAATTATATGACACAAACAAAGTTTTGTAACTAAGTGATGTGCTACAAATTGAATGGAAAATTGAAAATAAGAAAGTTAACTCTGTTAATGACACTGATGATTTAGAAGTGAAAATTAGAAAGTCACTTCAATTCATGATGGTGAATGATGTAGCAATAAAAGAGTAATGCTTACTTGGTATTTATCTTTAAACTATAATTTTTCTTTTTTTTTTGTTGACATTTTTCTTTTTAATATTTTCAGACTTTAGCTGCGGCTAGAATGTTGACATCAACTGGGCCTGTGGGTCAAACTCATTGGGGTGATTCTGCAGCCAACAATTCATCGTCTGCCACAAATTCTGCTGATGCCCAGTTGAAGGTATTTCTTGTTTCATGGTTTGATCATCAATATTTTGTCTTCTTGTTCATGTGATATCTCTTTTATTACATCTTTTGTGCAATCATCTTTTGTTTTCTCTTTTTCTTCTACTATCTTAACAAATACCTCTTCAATGTACCTGCAGCAAGAACTTGCTGCAATATTCAAGAAAATTGGCGACAAACAGACATGCACCATTGGTCTTTATGAACTATATCGCATTACTCAATTATACCCCAAGGTAAGTAATAGAGTTCCCCGCTAATTAAAAATTTGTAATAGTAACCACTTTGCTAAGGTCAATTTATCCAAATCTTTTTTGTTTCTTTTTTTTTTTGGTTAAAACTTTATTTTTAATGTTTGTTTCAGGTTGATATATTTGCTCAGCTCCAAAATGCTAGTGAGGCATTCCGCACTTACATTAGAGATGGTTTAGCACAGGTCTTTATTCTTATTCTTCCTATAACAATGTGCCAGGTAGGTATACGGGTTATTGAAGAAGTGTTATGTTAATACATGCTTCTTTACTTCCTATTGTAGATGGAGAAGAATGCAGCTGCTGGGAGGACACCGTCAAGTTTGCCATTGTCAACCCCCCCTCCATCAGCTTTAAGTGGTTCTTCGCCTGAATTTGCACCGCTATCTTCTGTACATACAAATTCCTTAAATGACGCAAAATCACTAAGCGTTAAATCTGAACCAACAAACTTTAATTTACCACCTTCATATACTGAAGACAACAGGATCTCTAATGCTATTACTTCAAGAGGTCTTGGCTCTGAGAATTCTTTGGGTGACCAACGAAACGAGAGATATGGAGGTACTTTACTAACTCTTTTGCTTTTGTCTTCCATGTTACTATTTGAGCACTAACTGTTGAAGTCTTTGTGGAAGCCGCAGTAACCAGTGGGACATTAGACGCCATTAGAGAAAGGATGAAGAGCATGCAATTAGCTGCAGCTGCAGGGAACCCAGACTCTGGAAGCCGGCCTTTAATATCCATGAATGATAACTTCGGTCATGGACTCTCCATTCAGAATCGTTTGTCAGACCATCCTGGTGCTGAGAATCCTGTACAGGGTGCGGTTCTCCCCATGGATGAGGGCATTGTCTGGTCTCCAAGCGCGTATGGAGAGACTAAAAAGTGGGACTATTGAACCTCTCTAGAAGTTTTGAGTAATATGATGAATGATCTCTTGAGCATCTTATTAGACCCTGGCATAAGATGCCATTCTTGTATATGGAAATGGAGCCAGAGTGAGGTGGAAGTGCAGTTGCCGCTGATATGTATATCTTGCGTTTGATTGTGGAGAGCATGTATTCTTTCATCAGTGCCGTGGCAAAATTTTGGTGAAGAAGCACGTCTGATTTGCGTGCCGAGAATTGTTTACTATGTAGCGCATTTGCTTGTGCTACGATTTAGTGTTTGTATAATGTAATTAAAGCTCTGTTATCTTTTAGCTGATGACGAAATGCTTCAATTTAATACAATTGTATACCTTTAATTGATACTATGGTTCCAGTTTTGTTCGGTTCCTATTTTATTTTTAATATTCAAGGGTTTCAGTAGTATGCTATTACGACTCTCAACTAAGATTTAAATCTAGGGAGAACATAAACTTATTTCAACTTAAAGATTGTTTGAGCTTAATAAATCAAATGAGATAAAAGAATTGAAAAAATAAAATGAATGGTAGAAAATAATTTCATATTTATTTATTTGTTTGTCTGCAAAACTTAAAAAAGGTGAAGGGCTTTTGTAAATATATCTGCACAATGAACTTACCAAATGTTCTGACAAGGATCGTGTCTGTCAAAGAGAGTATTTATCTACCAGACAGAGAACTGTGGCGTGAACTTATGAGAATGCCTTCTCTCTCATGCGTTGGATAATTCTAGTTGCAATCCACTCAACGGCCCTCCAATATTTCTTCCTCCAGTCTTCCTTAATAAAATAAAGAACCCCATAATACCCGACAAAGCCAACTCCATAGCCGATAACAACTACTACATAAAACATATTCTGCTGGCTACCATCCTCAGCATCAGAAAATTCTTCACTTGAGGAACCATCGTTATCACATCTGACCCCTATCACATCTCCACATAAGAATTCGTTTCCGAAATATGCTGAGCCATCGATGCTCAAAGTGTCAAAGTGATGACCTGTTGGAATTTTCCCACTCAGATTGTTGTAGGAAAAGTTAAATGTAGAGAGATAGTCCAGCAAAGCGATTGCTGTTGGAATCTCGCCACTCAAGTTGTTGAAACTGAGATCCAGTGACTCCAAACCAGACATTTCACCAATGGCCTTGGGGATCTCGCCACGGAGTTGATTATGTGAGAGATTGAGCATATAGAGTCCCTCTAAAAGGCCTATTTCAGCCGGAATGTTTCCTGTCAGAGAGTTGAATGAGAGATCTATGCCACTAAGATATGTGCGGACAACCTTATTTTCCTGCAACAATCCCTTGCTCATCATGTCTAGCTCTACCCCAGTATACATGGTTGAGATGACATAACCAAGAAGATTTCCATCTTGAGGTCGGGTTCTCATCATCTTCAAACCATTTAGCTTTTCAGGGATGGGTCCCGACAGCTTGTTGCTTGACAAGTCTACATATTGCAGCTTCTGGAGCTTGTTTATCTCTGCAGGAATTGAACCACTGAAAGAATTCGATTCTAGCACAAGAATATGGAGGTTCTGGAGTACTCCAATGAACTGGGGAATCTTTCCTTGGAATCTATTGTATCCCAGCTTAAGAACCACCAAACTCTGAAGTTTCGGAATAAAACCTGGAAAAGGGCCACTAAAATGATTTCGATTAAGGTCGAGATAACTCAAACCTTTTGCACTTTCCAGTTCACCTGGAATTTCTCCACTAAGGTTGTTCCCTCCAAGGTTCAGATAAATGAGAGAGGTGCAGTTCCCTAAAGTGGTAGGAATTGTTCCCTCCAGATTGTTGTTAGAAAGATCAAGGAGCATCAACACATTATCTGAAGGACAAAAATAGAAGGGTATCTGGCCTTGAAGTTTGTTTCCAGAGAATGATAAATATCTGATATTTTCAACCCCAAGCTGTAGAGGTATGTCGCCAGTGAAATTGTTCCCAGACAACTCTATAGCTTCTATGTTCTCAAGCTGAGGAGGGATAGATCCCTGAAGGTGATTGCTTGCAACATTTAATGTTGTTGGCAAGGCGAATGAATGTAGTTTTATATGTGGTGGTAGAACTCCTTGGAGTTGATTAAACGACAGATCTAAGTAACCAAGATTCGGTAGATCAAATATCCAGGATGGGATTGATCCTGACAAGTCGTTGTAGGCTAAAGTTAAAAATGTCAACCGGGTCAGACTAGATATGAAATGTGGGATGGTTCCTTCCAAAAGACATGAACTTAGGTCCAAGTACTGTAGTTGAGAGTTGGGTGGCAGCGGATGCTGGTCAACTTTCACAGTCAACCCACTAAATCCCAGACTTATAATTTCTAGATTTGAGTTATTGAACGAAGATGTAAATGAAGGAATCGTTCCATTCATGTTGTTCAAACTGATAATAAGATACTTAAGTCTGGAAAGCTGGCCGATGCAATCTGGTAGATTTCCTGTGAGATAGTTGCTTGCCAAAGCAAGAACCTGGAGATAAGATAAGTTACAAATTGAACTGGGTATGGATCCTTCCAAAAAATTCTGCGTCAAAGATAGTGATTTTAGGCTTTTCAAATTGAATATTTCAGGTGACAGATAACCTGTTATATGGTTGAAATCAAGCCCTAAGCCCTCTAACTTTGAGAGGTTCATTATGGAAGGAGGTATAGTCCCCTGAAGTAAACAATGGGATGCCGAAAAATAAACCAAAGAAGTTGTGTTACTCAAAGAAGGTGGTAAGGATCCAATAACTCGAGTTGACGAAATATCAAGAACTTTCAACCGAGGCCAAGGAGATGCAAACATGGAATGTAAATCAATGTTCATACCAGAATTGTTGCCCACATGAAGTTCTGTTAGTTGAGGAAGGTAAGGGAGTTTACCTTTCACATTTGACTTGGTGAGATAGAGCACTGAAAGAGAAGTGAGATTGGCCAACTCATTTGGTAATGGGGATGTGAGAAAATTGAAGCTCATTACCAATGACGATAGATTGGTGAGGTTGAGGAGCTGTTTTGCAGGAACTTCGCCAAAAATCCTGCAATTGGACAGCTGAAGTGTCCTGAGATTGGAGAGAACTGATAAAGGATTAGCCCACTGGGCTGAATCTGAAGCCTTGGAAAGATCAACACCTCTCAACTCTAGTACTCTGAGATCACGCAGCTCCTGGAAGTAATTCAACGTTGACAAAGAAAGATTGCCTCCATATATGTCACTATACTCAGCACCAGAATAAACTTCAAGTGAAGAAGTCAAATTATAGCCAATTGATGAGAAGTCAGGTACCAAATAAGAACATGAAATGTCAAGCCTTCTAAGCGAAGTAAGGTTGGAAAATTGGGTTGTAATGGTACCACTAAACATAGCATTCGACAGGTTCAGGTATATTAGTCTAGTGAGATTGGCAAAACCACTGGGGATCTTTGAGTACATGAAGTTGTTGAAGCTGAGGTCAAGATAGGTAAGATTCATGAGAGAAAAGAGAGAAGGAGAGATGGAACCACTGAGGGCGGTTGATATGGAGTTGGAGGTGGAAACACCCTTTTCGTTCATATTGATTATGAAGTTTTCAAAGTCTGGATTCTGGTTCCGGAGATCAATGGTGGTAATATGAAGCGATTCTGAACAATCGATTCCATTCCATGTGCAACAGTTTTGGCCTTGCCATGAAGACAACCGATTTGAAGGGTCTGTAAGATGTGATTTGAAGTTGAGCAACGCTGCTCTTTCATGGTCATAGCAACAGGTTATGAAAGAAGAATTGGAGATTAGTTGAAACAATAACAGGGAGACAATGACCAAACTTTTCATGGTTCACGTAATGGCCTAACTGTGCCTCTCTGTGTGTGTGTGTAACAAAGATAGTGCAATTAACTGCTTTATAAGATACTTGAATCAAATAAAATATATATGGCCAAACTTTAGTTTTGGGTTGATTGAATTGGTGAACTCTTGATTCTGGGTGAATGAGACCGTATTACAAATATATAATCTTATTTTCATTTTCTATTCAGTTTAGTTTTTTAAGTTCAAAGACATTGGTTTTCTAAACATGGAGGACGCAGACTGAGGCAAACATTGCCGTGCGAAGGGGCCAGTGTGAGTAAAAATTAATAATAGAGGGCTTCTTCACACCACGTAATTTGCCACGGTTCTCCCTAAGCTGCTACTGCCTGTCTCTATCTCTTGTTTCAAAAGTCATTAATCACAAAGACAGTTAACTACTCTTATATTCGTTGAATGTAAGGGATTTGACAATTCTGACTCTGAATTAAGACTTTTTTTTTTTTAATTTTATCTTTTTTTTTTAATTTAGATATTATAACCTGTCAAATGCTCGATATTATCTCACATTTGACATATTTATTGACATTGTATCAATATACAGTATCGATCTTGAGATAATATAGGGCGTGTATATCATTGAGTAAAGAGTTATGATACCTTAACATAAGTTGAAACTCCCCACTCTCCACAATTTGGTCTATTCTTTATTTAATTTAATTATAAATTAGAAAGATAATCTTCAAACTTAATTAAAGTCAATTTTAAAATTATATAACTTGAAACATATAAATAATTCTTCTTTAATTCTTTTTAGGGCAATTCCACACACCTCCCTTGTGGTTTATCAAAATCCAACATGACATCCCGAGATTCTAAAAATTTCATAAACCTCTCATACCGTCATTAAATTTAACTTTTCTATTAAATTTCAGTTTAAGTGACTAAAACACCCTTAAATGTTAAACCTAAAAAATAATTAAATTTAATATAAATTCAAAACAATGAAACATTTAATATTTTTTTTAACTAATAAGATTTGATTTTTTTGAATTTATATTATTTTTAGAATTTTTTCTTAGGATTAATATCTTAGGGGTATTTTAAAAAAAGAAAAAAAAAATATTTTAAAAAAAGGAAATATCAACTAGAAAAGGAAGTGAGTTTCTATTTCAATTAGGAAAAGGAAAAAAGAAGACTAGAAAAACTATATAAATACACTAGTCCCACATTGCTTAGATACAAGTTGGAAGGGGACATGAGGACTTATATAAAGGAGTCTACTTCTTGGTTGCTTTTATATCACAATAAAGTTTCTCAAATATTTTTTTAATTCTAAGTAAAATTTCTCTCCAATGAAGTGGAGAATACTTTAGTAGAGTATGGACATATTTTGGGGTTTGGGAGTAAGATAAGAATTTTTATGATTGTAACAATTTTTCATAAAGTGGAAATAGACTGTCTTTAACAGTCTATGAATTTTTCTCCAGTTTGAAGTTTTTCACAAAAATTCTTGTATTGTGTTTCTTTATTATTCTCCTTAATTCTCAATAAGTGATATCAGAGTTAAAGTTCGTGGTGGAACTTTGGATTTTTTCTCTTAGATCCTTGATGGTGCATTATAGTTTTGGTGTGGTAGTTGTATAATAACGATCTAAAGAAACCTTGTCAAAAAGACTAATTATCTAATGAGGTTGGATTTTAAGTGGGACCATTGTGACCACTCAAATCTTAATCTCCTGAGAGCTTACTTAGTTAGTAATATTCATATATAGTAAATTCATTGAAACTAAAAGTGCGTCAAAACTAGGGCTTGGAGTGCAAAACAAGATGTCTTCTATGAAGTTTGAAATAGAGAAATTTGATGGCAGGGTGAAATTTTGGCTTATGGCAAGTACAAGCCAAAGATGTTCTAATTCAATATGGATTACACAAGGCTTTAAAGGTAAAATTAACCCTTGTTTTTAGTAGTATTATTGGTGGATCTTGGATATTTAGCAATTCTAATATGAGCAATGAAGATTGTGAAGAACTTGATTTGAGAGTTATGAGTGCAAATCATCTATGTTTGGCTAAAAATGTTTTAGCTAATGTGAAGGAATATCTACAGCCAAGGGCATTTAGAGAAACTTGAAGAGTTATATAAGAGGAAATGTGTCTCATCGAGTATATCTAAAAGAACAATTTCATATACTACGTATGAATGAATGTATAAAAACCTTGGATCGTTTAAGTGTTCTCAATGGCATGTGTCAGAATTGGAGGCAATTGAAGTTAAAGTTGAGGAGGAGGATACAACTCTAAGGATCACATGGTCTCTTCCACCTTCTTATGAATACATGAAACCAATTTTGCTACATGGAAAAGAAAAATTAGATCTCTCTGAAGTTAATGGTAAACTCTTCTCTGAAGAGATAAGCCTGACTAGCGGAAATTTTTCTCTTTTTGAGAATTTAGCAAATGTGGCAGCTGCAAGTGGGAAGAAGAAGAACTCCAAGAAGAAGGAAGTAGTTTGTTAGAAGTGTGGACAATCTAGGCACTTAAAAAGAAATTGCCAAAATGGTGGTGCAAGTTCGACTAGTAATTCCAACTCAATAAATTAAAATATTGACAGTATATCTAACAATGTGTCTCTTTATGCTATGCAAGACGACCTTGTTTTTTGAGAAGGACATGTACATCCTTATAACATGTCACTAGGAACAATGAAAAATGATATTTTACTACTAGTGGGTTCACATGTTTATGCATGAGCATTGGTTTGACCTTGATGTAAGGTGTGGGTGGTAGAGGTATGTCAATGGCTAAGGAACCCAAGAAAAGCCAAACATAGAGTTTACAACATAGATTTTCAACAAGGATATTTCGACATGAAGTGGAAAGAAACTCTTAGAATAATTTATTCTAAGTGCATATACTCTTTATAGTGGAGTACGATAATTCTCTGGTTTGAGGATTGTTGTTATCAGTAAGAGATAATATTAAAGGTTATATTTAGCCAAGGTGGAGATTTATTAGAATATTGGTTGAACAAAAAAAATATTCTTAAATTCCAAAAGGAAAGAAATTCTATTGGAAATATGAGAATCCTACTTCAACTAGGCAGAGATGAAAAATTCTATTTTAAATAGGAAAGGAAGTGAATTTATATTTCAATTAGGAAAAGGAAAGAAGAAAACTAGGAAAACTATATAAATACACTAATCCCACATTGCTTAGATCTAAGTTGGAAGGGGACTTGAAGACCTATATATATGAGTATACTTCTTGGTTGCTTTTATCCCATAATAAAGTTTTTCAAGTATTGTTTTAGCTCTAGGTAAAATTTCTCTATAGTAAAGTAGTGAAAATTCTTCTCTAAGAGGTGTGAGTGTGAGTGAAGAATACTTGGTAGAGTGTGGGTGTATTTTAGAGTTTAGAAGTAAGATGAGAATCTATATGATTGTAATAATTTTTCATATAATAGAAATTATCTATCTTTGACAATATGTGATTTTTTCTCCGGTTTGGAGTTTTGGTTTAGAGTTTTCTACGTAAGTTATTGTGTTGCATTTCTCTATTATTCTCATTGATTCTAAATTGAGTAATTATCATTGATCACCCCTACCTTTTTCTCTTTTTTCACTCATATGAGATGTTTGCTCTTTTTCTCTTCTCTCATCCTTAAGTTTTGAAAAAATCTCTTCTCAAGTCCTCCAGTTAAAAATTCTGTTAGATAACATCTATTAACCTCTATATTTTAATAAATTTATTATTTTACCCTTACTAACATACATAAAAAATGACTTAATTTTTAAAAGAAAATATTAAATTAAATTATCAAATTACCTTAACACATATTAAAATTACTTTTTCATGGACAATATTAACACATATTGGTA